>JAMABJ010000038.1:0-256390 GCA_023624935.1 Aspergillus sp. PA3604
CCGATCTAGAATTCCTTTAGCACAGTTGACATCGCTTCATAGTTACTAGATCCTTGGCGCCGCCGTGTGCCTTACATCTTTTATCTAATTATTATACAAGAAACCGTCGACACTATTACTAAAATAATAGGTAGTTAAGGAGGAAATTAATAAACTATTAATATATATAAGCTATCTATATTAACTAGTATAGAGAACTACTAATATTAATCTAAAGCTATAAGAATATATCTATAGACTTAGAAAGTATAGAGAACTATTATTAAATCTTATATATACCTATAACACTCTTTACTGGGTATAGTATCCTTAATAATAACTATATATAAAATATAGAGCTAAGTAAAAGCATCCTAACTTATATTTAGATCTTATAATAAAGAAGATATTAATAAAAAAGTTATTATCTAAATAAAAAATATAGTAATTAAAAAGATTAATAAGTAGATACGCGAGTAGAAAGATAATAATAATAAAGTTTATAAAATTATCTACTTATTATTATCAGTAACTATTTAATATAAAGTTATAAACTTAGTAAATTTAAAGAAGCTTTAAGATATTCTTAAGTAATAATATAATATTATCTTAGATATTTAATCTTTTAAAGGACTGTAAATAATAATCTAGATATAATATAATAATAGTAAAGATATATTAAATTATATTAATAAAATATTAGTAGCCCTGGATCTCTTCTAAAAATTCCTAAAAATAACTAAAAGATTATTAGAGTTAGTCTAGATCTAATTTCTTCTTAATAATCTTAGTAAGTTATAGAATACTTTTCTTATATTATATCTTAATAGCTGGTTTAATAAGTTAATTATTATATATAATAAAATCAGCACCATCTTAATATAGAAAGAAATAAGAGTTAAATTTAATAATTTTATAGTAAACTAGACGTTAACTAGAAAATTAGAAAATAATAATAAAAATAAAAAAAATAAGAGTAAAAATAAAAAAAAAGATAAAAATAAATTAATAGATCTATATAATCCTTATTTCTATTATAATAAAAAAAGTTATCTTATAAAAGACTACTAGAAGAAATATCTAGAAAAGATACTAAAAAAAATTAAGAAAAGATTTAAAAAAAATAAAAGAAAAAAAGATACTAAAAAAACTACTAAAACTCTTAATAATAATAATAGAAATACTCTTATTCAGGTCTCTTTTCTTATATATACTAAAGAAAAGGGATTACTATTAATAATATATAAATCTTATTTATAGTTATAAAGTCTATCCAGCATCTAGAATATTCTTTTAAGCTTAAAAGATAATAAAATTACTATTAATATCTCTTAAGTCTTCTATATAATTTATATTTATAAATAGATAATTAATTCCGGCTCTACAGAATATTTTATAAAAAATAAAGATTTATATATTAAAAATATAAGAAAACTATAGAGATACTGTATATAGACTATAATAAACTAATCTATATATTTAAAGTAGATAAAAGATATACTATTAAGATTATAATATAAAAAGAAGAAATATTAAGAAATATATTTTTATAATATTCTCTATATTCTTAATATTAAAGTTAATCTTCTTAGAATAATCTAAATAAGAAGATATAATATTATTATAAATCTCTTACCCTATAGAATCACTATATATAATTATAAAGATAGAGAGATTTTTAGATATAATCTAATTTTTAGAAATATCTATATTCTCTATCAGAGCTATAATAAGAAAGCAGTTCTAGTAATTAAGAATAATATAGAAATAACTTTTAATATAACTTAAAAATTAGAAATTTTTATTAATTAAGATAATATACTAACTATATCTATTAAAGTTAATAAAGAACCTCTATAGAAGTCTTATTAATATTTAATTTTAAATACTCCTCCTACTATCTATTTCCTAAAGAATAAAAATAACTAAGTAGAAATTAAGTATAATTATATTATAGAAATAGGGCTATTTACTAACTCTATTTCTATAATCTTAAATAAAAACCGAGTGAACTTATTTATCTAGTATTAATAATTTACTTATTTAGATATTCAGAACATTATTCAGGTATTAAAAATAATTAAAGAAATAGATATTAAGAATCTTACTATATTAAAATATATATATAAGTCCTGTAGAGTATCTTAAGTAAGTACTTATAATAGTAAGTACTAGTTAATAGTTATTAAGAAATATAGTAATTATATTTTTATTAATCTTAGAGAAGAATATAATAAAATACTAATTATATTTATTAATAGCGGCTATTACTAGATATTTATAATTAATTAGTATAATAGTTATCTTAAGACTTTTATTCTTTAAAATAAGTATCTAGCTGTAAATTAATTAATAGATTATATTATAGGATCTAAAAAAACTAGCTATCTAATTTTAAGAGTTTATATTAATAATAGTAGCAAGTTCCAGTGAAAAAACTTTAAAATCTAGATATACTTAAAATAAATTAATTAGAAGTAGATTATAATATATATATATAGTTAAAACACGCCTGCGGAGTAAGTTAGTCTTATAATTATAAATTATATATAAGCTATACTGTACTATAAAAACTAACTTTTAAAGAATTTCTAAAGTAAAATACTTCTTAAAATTATTTTTCTTAAGAATTTTTCTTTTATATAGGGTAAGCTAAAGATCTTATATAAAATATACTTTATAAAGAAGCTAGATATCTTATCTTTAAAGATACTAAATTATAAGATATATTTTATAATTCTTCTAAAGATAAGAAATAATAAAAAAGTTATTAAAATTAATTTATATACTACTATTACCTATCTTATCAGCTATATAAGCCTAGAAAAGTAGTATAAAGTATAAAATCTAGAGTCTAATACTATTAAATTTATATAAGATATTATTTTTAATAAAGAATCAGACCCTAAGCTCTATAAAAATCTAGATAATAATTATAAAAAGTTTAAATCTCTTTTCTCTACTTCTGAAGTAATAAATAAAGCTAATAAAGTAGTTAAAGTTTTAATTAATAAGTTATTTAATTTAATTACTTCTTAGCTAAATTCTTTATTCTTCTCTTTTTCTAATTTAGTTTAATTTATTAATAAAGTAATTATATTAATCTCTTAAAATAATATTATAGACTGTCTCGATTCTACTATTATATAATATATTAATTATTTAATAGAGGAATTTCCTGATTATAAATAAGTATTAATTATTTACCTAATATAAGAAGGATTAATTTATATAGAAAAATAAAAAGATATATATAATAATATTATTAAATTCTCTATCTATAAGAAAGCAGTTAATTCTACTAAGAAACCTTAATAAATAAAAATAATATAAGAGGAAATTAATATACTAGTTAAATATAGAACTTAGAAGCTTATTAACTTATCTATAAATTATAAAACTATTATAGGTAAATAGGTTTTTAAGATTAAAATCAGTATAGATAATAAGATTACCTGTTTTAAAGTATAGTAGATTACTTATAACTTTATATAATAATATAGTATTAATTTCTTTAATATTTATATATCTACTATAAAACCAGTATCTATATATATTTTATTTATAATCTCTGTAGTAAGAGGCTACTAGATTATATAAATAAATTTTAAACTAGTATTTTTATAAAAATAATTTAGTAATAATAAGATTATATATATCTAATAGCTAAAAGATTTTAATAATAATAGTAATTATATTTACTAACTTCTCTTATCTCTTTATAAATTAAAGTAATTTATACGGAATTAGTATCTTATTTTTTATAGTAAAGTAAGTAAAGCAGGTCTTTAATCTTATAAATTTAATAAATATATCTTTATTACTAAGACAGGCCTTATAATAGTTTTATATATTAATAATACTTTATTAGCTAGTCTAGAAATAGAGCTAAATTATATTATTTTATTTTTTTAAACTAAATTTAAGATTTTAGATATTAAGTTACTAAACTATTACTTAAGTATTAAAATTATATAAAATATTAAAAAATAAAGTATTAAGTTATTATAAAAAGATTTTATAGATTATTTTCTTACTATTTTTAATAAGTTATCTAAAATCTCTCTAATTTCTATAAATAAGAAGGTAAAGCTTAAGAAGTATATAGAAAATATTTAAGATAAAATCTATAAAAAATATTAAGTAGTACTTAAAAACTTTATATATTTAATACTTTAAATCTATATAAATTTATTATTTTATATAGATAAATTACTCTAATATATATCTAATCCTAAATCTATATATTTTACTTAACTAAAGAAAGTGCTATAATACCTTACAGGTATAATAATCTACAGAATTATATATAAAACTTATCTAGAAACTAAAGATAATATAAAATAGATTAGAGTAGTTAAAGATTATATTAATATTAATTATATAAACTATATTAATACTAAGTACTTAACTACTAAATAGATATATCTATTTATTAACAGGCTTATTTCTTAGAGCTTAAAATACTAAATAACTGTTATATTATTAATAATAGAAGCAGAGTATAATATAATTATTAAAGTTAAAAAAAAAGTATTATAGATTACTTATTTACTTAAAAAATTAAATTTTAGAAATATTAGTTTTATAAAGATATACTCTAATAATAAGCCAGCTTTAAAATTAAGTAATAATATATAATTTTATACTAGAATTAAGTATATTAATATATCTTATTATTAGATATATAAATTAATTTAAAGAGGTCTAATATATCTTTTATATATTTAAATAGATTTTTAGATAATAGATAGACTTATCAAAGCACTAAATAAGATAAAATTTATTTAATTTATTAAGATCTTAAGAATTTATAATATTATTAACTAAAATACTATAGCTATATCTATCTAAAGTTTATACCACGCGATAAAAAAGCTTTAATAACTAAGTTAGAATACTACCCTTAAGAGAATATATTAATATTAATAATTAAGGTAAAGTAGTTATTCTTTATCTTCTTTATTAATATATAAGTTATAAGGTTAACATTCACTATTTATATAGTAATTAAATACTTTAATATAAAGGTTACATAGAAGACCTCACTTATTCTTAGTATTTAAATAGACGGGTATAAATAGGCCTTACATAGCTGTATTTAAATAAAAATCATGCACTCTTCTGATATCGATCTAGTAGAGACTTTTCCACATCTTTCCAGTCTATATATGGGTTCTAGTTAACAATAGACAGGATTATTCAAAATCCCCCAGGAAAGAGCACCATTATTATTAAAAGTGGCGTGTACACTGCATCCTCAACGTCTCTCCCAACCCCCGGATCCCACCGGAATCCCACCAGCTCCACCAATTCCCCCCGAAATCGCCTCGTTGATTATTGATCCTGCACAATCTGATTGGAAGACTGGAAAGCGCCCGGGGATTCTCGTTCTTGGAACACGCTGTTGTGCCCCACTCGCCACTGCCTATATAGACTCCCCCCCCGCGCATCAAAGATGTAAACCATTAAAGAAACCAATTCACTTCATATTCCCTCTACTATATTATTATTTTTATTATTATAAAAATGTCCGACGTCAAGTCCTTCCGCCAACTCATCGGCGTCCCCCCATCCACAGCCTCCGTCTCAGACTCCACGCTGATCATCATCGACGCCCAAAACGAGTACGCGTCGGGGCAGCTCAAAGTCGAGAATGTCACTCAGAGCCGCAAGGTCATCGCTGAGCTGCTCTCGCGATACCGCGCAGCCGGGAAACAGAAGAACATCGTGCATGTCGTCCACGAGACACCACAGGGCGCGCCCGTGTTCACCCCGGGTACTGAGCTCGCGGAGGAGTTCCAGGAATTGACGCCAGGGGCTGGGGAGAAGGTTGTTACGAAGAATTTTCCTAGCTCGTTCGCGAAGACCGATCTGGATGCGTATTTGAAGACGATTGGGGATAGCGGGAAGAAGATTGTTCTTGTGGGGTATATGGCGCACGTTTGTGTCTCTACCACGGCGAGGGCTGGGGCTGAGCTTGGATATGATGTGCTTGTGGCCCAGGATGGAGTTGGCGATAGACATATTCCTGGTGTTGCAGCGGATACTCTGGTTTCGGTGGCGCTGAATGAGGTCGCTGATGCGTTTGGGACGGTTATTTCTGCTGGTGATGTCAACTAGACAGTTGAATTATATCTGCATATATTCTAGCTATTAGACATTATTCTAGCTATGAGACACCATGGTAACTTCAAATGAACATGCCTAATTTGATTAATCCATAACCTACCCACTCACAGCAAACCGACTCCTGGAACGCAACTTCGCTCCAAAGAAATACAACAGCCAAATCCCAATAATCCCAATCCCACTCAGCCCCCCAAGAAGGCTAACCCCCCTCGGAATCCCCAAATTCGCAAACATCGGCTGCGAAAACACCACAGCCCCGCAGGCAAACGCACTGCGGAAGAAATCATTCGCCGCGAACAGACTCGCCGCGTACGGCGGGTAGCTGAGCGGGATATACACAAAGATGCACTGCATGATGATGAAACAGGTGCCTGCGTAGATTGTAATGCCGATTGTAGGCACGATCCAGTGGATATCGGAGCGGGATGTAAATGCGAAGAGGAAGAGGCCGATGGTTGGAAATACGGACACGGCCAGGGCCGGGATCAGGCGGTCTTCGTTGGCGCCCATGCCGGACTTGAGGATGCGCGGATTCACAACGGCGTAGATGTAGAGGCAGTACGCGAATACGGCGAGAAGGCAGGCTACTAGGATGCACAGGAAGACGAGGCCGACCTGGCCGAGGTTCATATGGTAGTAGACTGGGTAGACGAGGGGGAAGGCCTCGAAGACTAAAGGGCAATTAGTGGCTGGATCTATTGGGGGGATGGTCTACTTACACATGTAGTAAATGCCGTAGATGATGGCCGTGTATACCTGCACAAAGAGCACTGCCGGGTCCTTGATGGTGATTTCTAGCGGCTTGATGAATGCGTCAACCATGATGCTCGACGGCTTCATGTCCCCCTGGTCAATCTCGCTCTTCGAGGAAAGGCGCTGGTCGCCTGTGAGCTTCCTGAGACGTCGGGCACGATGCAGTAGGATGTTCGGGGTGCTAGTCTCAGGAAGAGAAACAAGCATAACCAGGAAGACTGGGGCAGATGCCCAGATAGATTCGAAGAGGGACCATCGCCACGAAACGGCTGGGACGGAGAAGCCGCTGAGAAGTGGTCCCAGTGCCGCTATACATGAAGTTAGAAAGGGATCGATATGGAAAAAAGAAAGAACTTACGTCCGCAATACGCTGAAGCTACCCAGGCCGTCAACGCAAAAGGCATTGCAGTGAAGCTATAGATATCCCCCAGCGATGCACCACCAGACGCCAGGCAGGGTGACCCAAAGAATCCCTGTAGGAAACGCAGGACCATGAGTCCTGGGTAATTGGGCGCAAAGGCCGTAGGAATAGAGATGATGACGAATAAAAACATTGTCGCGGCATAGACAGGGCTCCTCCCAATGATTGGGATCTCACTCAAGGGAGAAAAGAGAAGTGGTCCAACACCATACCCAAGCACGTACAGGGCTAGACCTAGGGTGGCCTTGATCCTGCTAACACCAAAAGCCTCCATAACGCCCTCTTCCGAAGCAGTGTAGATGGCAGAGGAGGTATAGACCACAAAGGTATAAATGCAGATTATAGTTGCGATGGCGGCACGCTTGCCTCTCGACCAGTTGTGCGGATTTTCGGGGTCATTGGAATTGTACCAGTCGACTAGGATAACGCCCTCTTTCGTGACTGTAGGGGTAATAGGGATACAGCTGGCATCGCTGCTGTTGCCATTTGTATTGGCTGATGGAGAACGCTGTAGTTGGCCGGCTTCAACATCGCTGTGGCTGCCATTACTGCCATCTTGTATGGCTCCCGTGGAGTCGTCTGTTCTGGGAGGGGATGGGTTCAATCTATCGATGAGACTTGCCCATTGCGGAGGAAGTTGGAAGTCTGCCTTTTCATCAGGGTACTGGAGCAGGCGGTTCCTAGAAACGAAGCGCAGTATCTGCCCGATGGGGGCATCACGAATGATGTCTGCCATGTTGTCTGCTGTTTGATTGTGCGTCAGTTCTCTGGACCATCCATGCTTCATATACTCAAATATAAGTCTGGTGGAATATTCCGCCTGCTTGATAATACGCTTCACTGAGATCTAGGCCTCTATGATTATTCTTCGGTGTCATACCGTGCAAACGTCAACCACCAATCTTGCTTGGTAATGTCGTAGTTGTGCCTCGGCCGCATACTAATCATTTAATATATGACCAATAAAGTTTGGCTAACACCACTGGATTATGTTTGTCTTGCAGTGGCATTCCGTGTGCCGCTGGTGACAGACCGGTGCATCCATGGATCCGAGATTGCGGGACAAGAAACGGCGTATTCCAACTGGCGCCACGAGCCGTAAAATATTGATTCGTAATCTTTATTTTAAGAAATATCTGCTAAAACTCCGAATAATACCTTATTCTCCACCGCACATCCGTCACCGACAGCAGTACATACCCGATAGCCTATATTAAGCCTAAAGTCCAAATACGCAGTTTCGTGTCCCTTACGGTTGAATCGATAGGCGAGAGAATAGGCCAATGAACACGGCGTCATACCCTCCGGGGATGCAGCCTGGAGCTGTGTGACCAGTGATATGGGATCGGGGGTTGGCGCCATGTTATGGAAGCTTTGGGGTGGTTGAATCTGCGGGTGAACCATCATGCCCGGAGGTAAAGGTGTAGACAATGAGAATGCTGAATTGATTAAAGGGGTTTGGTTCCATTCATCCGCAGGGAGTGCAGGCTCTTGCAACAAGTCTCCTGGACCCAGTTCTGCAATAGGGGGCTGGGGCCATCCTTCTGACTGCTGCTGCTGGTCCAGGGCCTACATTACTCACTATCAGCCAATCTCTGCTGCAACTGGGAGTGTCATCGGGATTTACAGTCAATACGCCCGTGGACGATTCCCCCTGTAGCGTGCCAATGGTCTCCTCGCCAGCCACCTGCACCAGGTGGGATAGCGCTTCTGTCCCTAAGTAGGAGTCTTGAAATTCCTTGTTAATACCCGTAGCCTCAAGCAACAGGCTAAGGCGCGCAATCTCTTGCCGAAGCTTGTCTACCGTGTCTCTATCGTCATCTGAGCCACGTAAGGGGCCCTCTCGCCGGGACTGTTCGCAATTCTGGATCCTGGCTTCCAGCGTCGCAATGTAATCGCGCTTTCTAGCACGGCTGCGACGCTGGTTGTTGCGTGTCCGTTCCAGCTGGTAGCTCTATTCAGAGATTAGTTGTATCCGGGTACTGGGATGAAGAATACTTGCCTTGGATGTCTTGTCCGGCTCAGTCGATGACATACCGCAATGTCACTAGGAGTGAATTGACGACTTGATGGTGCGTTATGTTATGATCACTGTGGGCATGGAGGGAAGACATACGGGCTTACTTAGCCCGTGTTCTTGATAATTTGTAATCATAGTATGACCACATCTGCCCCGATTGGAGCCAATGAAAGATGAAAGATCTCCCAATCCTGCGTGGGAATATTGGAAATGCTCCCGAGTGGTTCTGGTCGAGGCCAAGAGCGCCACCGGTCTGTCACCGATGCTCCGGTCTGTCACCAGCAGTCTTGGCTTGTTGCTGTTATGTTCCGGTTGTTATACTAGTATTGGCAAATATACGAATATATTCTTGCATATCAATCAAGATGTTTACATATTTAAGAACCCCATGCGTCCGTTGTACATCATTATTCATGAACCAAGTCTTCTACCATAGACGCCATAAAACGAATCATGCTTACTGCCTCCCAAATTGTGCAATTTAAACATCAGCTCACAGAGAGCGTGTTTATCACTCCCCAAGATGCGGAATATCCAGAAGTTATCAAGCGATGGAATGACGTTGGTGAAAAACGTGCTGTGAGTGATTTGAAATTCCGAGCATAATGTACCCTACCTAGCATTGTACTTATCTCTATCCTACAGGGCGGTATTTTACTGGCAGGCTCAGAAAAAAACGTATGCATGGCAATAACACTCGCCGTCGACTTTAACCTCGATCTCGCTGTTCGTGGCGGCGGCCACTCGCACTTTGCGGCTTCGTCTACTGACGGCGGTATTGTTATTGACCTGCGCAATATGAATAAAGTCACGGTCAACCAGGCCACAAAGACAGTCATAGTTGAGGGTGGAGCTCTCTGGTCAGACGTGGACGAGGCACTCGGCGCAAAAGGGCTTGCGGCCGTCGGGGGGTATGTCGCTGTCACTCATGATTTAGTCTAGATGACGCTGACTCGCGATATAGTACTGTGAATCACACGGGTGCGGACTTTAAACTTAAGCCATATTCAATCATTTCTTACTGACTTGTATAACGCCCAGGTGTCGGCGGATTGACGCTGGGTGGAGGGTATGGTTGGCTCTCCGGGCAATATGGGCTAGCGCTGGACAACCTGCTCAGCGCAAGAATTGCTCTTGCAGATGGCCGTATCGTTGAGGCGTCAGCTACATCGCACCCTGACCTTTTCTGGGGAATTCGCGGAGGTGGTGGCAATTTTGGTGTCGCTGTACGTTCTCTCTGCCCTATAATTGCGGCATGCTAAGGGCTCGACCACCAGGTGGAGTTTGTATTCCAGGCATATGAAAAGCCGGACGAAGTATTTGCGTCAGTCTCACATGATCTAATAATATGAGTGAGTGGTGCTGATTCGGTATAGTGGAATGCTTGTCTACACTCTAGACAATGTGCCGGAGATTGTCCAGTTCCTGAACGAATGGAGCAGCGAGCAACAACCTAATGAAAGTGTTTTGCTTGCTGTTGTATCTCCACCACCAAACGGGCAGGCAAGTATAGCATTGAATCTTGCAAGAAGACTACAAGTTAATATAGAATATAGCCAGCAATCGCTGTCGTGCCCTTCTACGACGGTCCTGAAGATGCAGCCCGCAAACGATTTGACAAACTCCTATCAATTGAGTCCGTTGCGAACGGGACATCCATGATAAAATACGCGAAGGTCAACTCTCTACTTCTTAACGGGGCAAAGCACGGCGGTCGCAAGTTCCAGGCTGGGGCAGTCTGGGAGCCGCCCTTGTTCCTTGGACAGCTGGACCAAGTGATTAAAGAATATACTGGGATGCTGCAAGCCTATCCCGAGACAGCAGGGTCGGCCGTGCTTTTCCAGTTTGATCACCCTGCTAAGATAGCTTCGATTCCGAGCGATGCAACGGCGTTTGCAAATCGTGGGTATCACCGTCTTGCTATGGTTGAAGTGAAATTTAAAAGCGCAGATCTGGACGCTGTAGCCTTGCAATACGCAAAGAGAATTATGCAGACTGTCAGTGGTTGGGGC
This sequence comes from Aspergillus sp. PA3604, assembly GCA_023624935.1. Classification (NCBI taxonomy): domain Eukaryota; kingdom Fungi; phylum Ascomycota; class Eurotiomycetes; order Eurotiales; family Aspergillaceae; genus Aspergillus; species Aspergillus sp. PA3604. The sequence continues at coordinate 11,318 of JAMABJ010000038.1, forward strand.
AGGGTCGCCTCAGAAGATAAAACACAAGGAGCGAAGGTTTAGTACGTACCTCAGGCTCTATTGTATTTTGTTGTACTTGGAACAACGAATGCTAACATGTTTCTTCCTAGCTCTAACTACGCCACTGGCGATGAAGATGCAAGGGAAATATTTGGAAGCAATCTCAAGCGCCTGACAGATATAAAGAGAGTGTATGACCCTGGAAACATCTTCAACAAGTGGTTTCCAATTCGTCTTTAGAGGCGTCTTTCAGGTCGATGGTGCCATTGTGTGCAGCTCTGCGTGGTATGGTTTGGATGACAGAAGAGTAGGGTACGAAGATGGATGACATGCTAGAATTTCTGGACCTGCCTATAGCTATGAATCAATCTTCTTCCGCCCAGTCTTGCGGATTAAGACTGTGATATTTATGTGCAGTGCCTGGTGCAGGCTCAACCGAGACATGTAACAGCCCTAAAGACAAGCGATCTCTCTTCTCCCACACACACCCCAACTAACTGCCTTTTCCTGCAGTTGTATTTCCACATGGTCAATCGTATTGTTGATTGTTTTCCTGTGAGCCTTTGGCATTCTATTACCCATTCTGTCGACAACACGGCACAGCGTCTGCAAGGGAGGAATGGAACGTACGAGTAATAACAGTCTTCTAACCAACCCCAACCTGCCCGCCGTTGAATTCGGCAAGGGTGAAAAGCCTGAGATTGCGTATTGGAGTCAGAACTATCCTTGCCGTGCTGAGATCACGGAGGTCATCTTGACCAAAGTCAGCTACACTAGGGGTATCGCTCACAGCACCCGAGCTGCGGAACAGGGAGGGCTTCCAGTCGAGTATCATTTTCAGGTTGAACAAAACAGACTCCGGCCACTCTAGGAGGAGGATCTTTTCTTGTTGCCGCTGGAAAATGATCTTTCAAGGAGGATCGGCCAGTCCGACAAGATAGTGTCCCTTACATAGGATGTGAAAGAAACTTGTTTTTCCATAACATGACATTCTTGCAGACGAGATACACCACTCACAGACTGAGCCAGGCCCCATCCAAAGTCCAAAGCATGTAAGATGAGTAAAGACACTAGTCCCTTTCTATGGTTTCATTTGACATTTATTTTTTCGTCACGGCTATTAAAGATCCCCAGCACTCGCACTGTGTGATTCCATCTGTCCATTGTCTTCCCCATTCTCAGTCGTCAGCATATCTGGATACAAAATGCAGGCAACTTATATCAAGCGGTCTACCATTGAGGAGCGGGTGAAGGAGGTGATTGCTGAGGAGCTCGATGTGGACGAAGAAGAGGTTAGTAGCCCTGCCAATGTGTAAGGTCCGATTAACAGTGGTCTTCACAGGTCACCCCCAATGCACGCTTGGTTGAGGACCTCGGTGCGGACTCTCTATCTAGTGTTGAAATTTTCTTGGCTCTGGAAGAGGTAAGAAGGGGCGTAACAAGGTTCTGAATCTGATTCTAACTTCATTGGTTTAATTGTTAGGAATTTGACATCGAAATTCCCGATGAAGACGCTGAAGCATGGACAACTGGTAAATATTCTTAACTCTGCCTTCATGTAGCGGGCGCTTATTATGATATTTACGCACAGTTCAATCGGTTATCGACTATATCACCGAACATGCTTAAACAATGGGTTTTCTCTGTTACTGTTTATAATCGAGGAATCCTCTTCACAACAATTACTGGAGTATTGAAACCTGAATGGCTCTTGAATTGAACATATTTCCGAGTAACATTGCGATTTCTAAAATACAATTCCATCGATTTATCGGATGAGTCCCTGGTCTACTGCTGTTGACGGCAGTCAATGGCTTCACATTCCACTATTGTGGCTGCCTGAAGCTGCTCAGAATAAGCAAGAATATCTTGATACATATTGGTCGAATAGTAAAATAATACCGTAATATGTTGCATTCCACAGTTCCTACCAGCTCAAGTTTCTTCTGTGCCTCTTTGCTGGGATGGCCGAATGGCCTTGGGCTGATCTACCCAGGCAAACTGGCCCAGTGGCTTTGTCAACCAGACATCGCCCGGCTTGTCTGCCATTCTTGGGGTTGAATTGTCAAACATCGTACCGCTCAGGAAGGTATGAGGGAATCCGAAATCGAAGGGATAGGCTCCCTCGACCTCTTCGATTTCTTGCTCGTCTAGGGCAACATCAAGGCCGGCAATGCTGCCCTTGAGGTGGTCGACCTTCCTACCGCCGACAATAGGGAAGACATACGGAGTCTTTTGCATCACGTAGGCCAGGGCGACATTGAGAAGTTCCACTCCTTTAGCCTTGCTGACATGCTCAAGCACCGCAGAGACCTTTTTGTCATGCTCTGACGTGGGAATGAACTTGCGGCCAGGGTTATCCTTCTCGCGTTCTTTGAATCCTTCCTTCGTCTGGAACCTGCCCTGGTTTAGCACACCATACGGACACAGTGCCATCCCCTCCTCGCGCGCCATTGGGATGATGTCTCTTTCAAAGTCCCGCATTGCAGTATTCCACATCCCCTGGTATACAGCGAACTGGCGCAGGCCGTGGTCCCGCGCATACTGGTTCGCCTTGGTGACAATCCAAGCCGGCGTGTCCGAAATACCCAGGTAAATCACTTTCCCCGCGACAACCAGGTCGTTCAGCGAATGCATCAGTTCCGGGATCGAGGTCGTGTAGTCCCACCAGTGGACGTACAGTAGGTCAATGTACGAGGTCTGCAGCTTGCGCAGGGACTCGTCCACACTGACCTTGAGGGACTTGGCGTTGTTTCCGCCGTAGTTGGACTGGATGCGGTCTTTAAGCTGCGTCATGTATGCGGTTGTATACTTGGTCGCCAGGACCATCTGGTCGCGGTTCTTGCGTGCGGCCATCCATTCCCCGACCAGCATCTCCGAGTGGCCTTCCTGGTACCCGCTGGCAGTGTCGATGAAGTTGCCGCCTTGGCTGTAGAAGTAGTCGAGCATTGCAAAGGCTTCCTTGTTCGAGCATTCTCCATATTTGGCCTCTTGCTTCCCGCCAAAGGTCATGGTGCCTAGGCATAGCGGGGAGACCCGGACGGCGGCGGTCGGTGCCAGCTGGCGGTGGCGGAAAAGAGAGGAGTCGGTGTTTTTCTCAATGGAGGTCATAGCGGTGTAGAATCCAGGCTGTGGGTGTTGAATCTATACTCTGGATGTCGATTGCGGCTTCTTTTATATGTTGCATCGTCATGACGTCGAGCGGCCTCATCGCCGATATCTCCGCCCTTCTGTCCACATTGCGCTCGCCAATTATCATGAAGAATTGAAGTTTATTAGAGTTGTTGATTAGCATTAATTAATCGAGTCTGCCCCCAGGGTATCGTGTCTATTTCAAACTTGATCTTCCGATACCGTCACACGGACAAAATTGTACAAGACCAGCATTGTTCATCATTCTCACCTGCCCAGTCCTTTGTATCACCCCATCCACAACCCTTAGACGCTGTGCTAGAAAGTGAAAAACAACCTGATAAATAAATGAATATACTATAAAGAAACAGCGATAGGTCTGGTTGACAGCTAATTAATAATACAACGTGGGCAGACCGATGACGTGGTGGTCGAATATCTGGTACATTATCTGTCAGTGCTGACAGGACAGTCTAGACCCTACGGAGCAACATAATACTAGCTATAATTACATATTTAAGACTGCAAGTCCTCAGTATTTACTAACTATTTTGCTACATCTCAATTGTCGCGAACTAGACAACATGGTCGTGAAAGCTGCAGTCGTCCAGGCGGAGCCAGAGTGGCTGGACCTCCAGGCTTCTATTCGAAAGACCTGTCGCTTTATAGGAGATGCTGCCCATGAAGGGGCCCAGATAGTCGCATTCCCAGAGCTCTGGGTGCCTGGCTATCCCGGGTGGATATGGTATGACTATCAAACCATCGCCATTGCAGGTCTTTACTAACCTCACCAGGAGCAGACCAATGGACCCCGTCCTCAATGTCGAGTTCGTCAAGAACTCGCTGGTGGTTGATTCTCCCGAAATGGACGCTATTCGCAAATGCGCAGCAGATAACGAGATCGTAGTCTGTCTAGGGTTCTCTGAGCGAAGTGGTGGCACCGTCTACATTGCGCAATGCACGATCAACAGCGACGGATCTCTCTTGGTGGCCAGACGCAAGTTGAAGCCAATCCATATGGAGCGCACGGTATTTGGCGATGGCCATGGTCCGTCACTGCGTAATGTAGCTCAAACTCCAGTCGGTCGCGTCGGTGCGCTGTCCTGTGGTGTAAGCACAACACCCTGTTTACATGGATGAATCTGAATTGTTTAGGAACATTACAATCCACTTTTGAAATACCACACGTTCTCACAAGGGGAGGAAATCCACGTTGCTGCGTGGCCTCCTGTCATGCCGCATCCTGGCGGTAAACATTCATATTCAATGTCCCAGGAAGGTGAGTAACCCTAGGTATTCCCAGCCTGGATTCCAGCTAATGCTCGCGAAGCGGTCGAGGCAGCTTCACGTATATACTCAATAGAGTCCCAAGCCTTTACCTTGCATTCCACCACCGTTATCAGCAAGAAGGGCATTGAGAAACTGGGAACAGCGCATGGGATGGTCTTCAACGCACCTGGAGGAGGCGCGAGTGCAATATTTGCCCCCGATGGACGAAAACTGACAAAGAACTTGCCGCTTACTGAAGAGGGCATTGTCTATGCGGATCTGGACTTTGATGATCAAATAAAAGAAAAGAGCCTACTGGATTGCTGCGGGCATTGTAGTCGTCCTGATTTGCTCTGGTTGGTGTCGAATATGGAGGAGCAGAAGTCTGTTCGCTCGGCTTAATTATCAATCTACTGGTTGTAATCTTATTACATGGTTTCTGAACTTAATTAATAATTCCTTTCGCCGTAACTTCTGCCGTGCCACAGTACTGGATAAGCTGATGGATCTGGAGTCTGGAACGACCGAGGATTGGCTTTCCAGTTCTGCAGTGTAACTTTGTCATGGATTACTCCTGAATTAGTATACTATCGGCTAGAACATTCGGCTTCCGTTGTTGATGCATAAATACGGACCATCTGGAATAGAACTTCAAGGATGGTTGACCCTAAGTGACCCTTCCATATACACGGTGTAACAGCGGGCTGCTTGACAAACGAAACAATCATTTTTCTACACCTATTGTATCCCATTCATTTTGCTTTGAACATGCAGATCATATACAGTCTGTGGCTGCTTGCCGCTGCAGTTGCTTATGGGAATGGTTTGACCCCGCCTCACAACTGCGTAGGTCGTCACTGCATCCTAGATCTTGACAGCGCTGCTAACACTGCATAGTGCAATAAACTCCATAAGCGTCTGCCGTCTCTCGTTCATTTCCCGTCTTCCCCCGACTATCAGGACCGCCATTCCGCATATTACTCACTCCAGCAACGGGAGCTCTTCCCAGCCTGCACGGTAAAGCCGGCATCCACAAAGGATGTATCCCAAATTCTCCGATTTGCAGAAACGAACCATTGCCAGTTTGCTGTTGCCTCAGGCGGCCATATGACATGGAAAGGCGCGTCCAACATTGATGATGGGTTTGTCGTTGACCTGCGGGGACTAAACATGATTGAAATTCTGCCCAGTGAACATACTGCGAAGCTTGGCCCTGGCTCAACTTGGCAGGATGTTTATAAGAAAATGGCACCTTATAACGCTACAGTTGCCGGGGCACGTATTAGTGAAGTTGGTGTTGGTGGCTTCCTTGCAGGAGGTAAGCTGTACTCTAGTCATACGGTGCATTGTATCTGACAAACACCAAGGTGGGATCACATTCAAATCCCAAACCCTCGGGTTCGGCTCCAACAGCGTGCTCAACTACGAAGTTGTTTTGGCAAACGGGTCCGTCATTAATGCTAACAAGCAATCCCACCCTGACCTCTTCTGGGCGCTCAAACTCGCTGGTTCGAACTATGGCATCATCACCAGGTTCGACATAGCCACCTACCACTCCCCCGTTATATGGGGCTCCGTCAGCATATACCCCTTTACCGATCAGGTAGTGACGGAAGCATTTTCCGACTATCAGGCATATTCACATGATAATAACAATACCAATGTCTTCAAGGCGGTCGTTTTGGCTTACCAGGGCCGCCAGCAGATGCTCATGACGTGCATCACCAGCGACGACGGCACTCCAGTGGCTCGTGCTACGGGTGTCGAGCCCTTGCAGCATCTTGAAAAGACTGGCAGCACGCATGATGTGGTGAAGGACGTTATTGCAGCAGTTATTCCCGGTGCAACCCGTGGCGCTTGGATCCCTTTTACCACAAAGGCCACCGCCAATATCGCTTTAGATGTGTATAACCTGGTCGACACGGTCTACGGGTCACTGCTGGACAAAGAGGGGGTCTCGGTGTGTGTGAACTCGCAGGCATTCCAAAGGAGCTTTATCGAGGCGACTCGCGATAGCCCGGTATACAATGGTATGCGCGAGAGCGGCGAGGACTTGACGAGTAAGTCTTTCTTTATTTTGCATACTTTCCTTTGCCTAACATGGTCGTAGTAAACCTTATTATGGCCACGTGGACGAACCCTGAAGACGACGAAGCCATGAAACGCGCCACAGACAATCTGGGGAAACTGGCGGAGAAGGAGGCTCGACGGCGCGGCGTCTGGACTGACTTTGTCTATTTGAACTATGCGAATAAGGATCAGAGCGTCTACCAGCACTCGCTTGCTCCTGACGATGTGACTAGGATGATGGATGTGAGAGATGCTTATGATCCGAAACGGAGCCTGGAAAAGCTGTGGCGTGGAGGGTATAAACTGCCAGCTCGGCAACAGTCCTGGTTTAGGGCTAATGATGAGCTTTGAAGATATCGACAGAGTATCTGACATTGTATTATTGGCACGGATATTTCAAGAGTGCTGTTAAATTGTTTCTTGACTGTTTGCTGATATATCCAATTCGCTGTATTCCTGATGGGCAAGGTTATGTAGTTGACATGATTAGGCCCCAAGTAAATGTGATTCTCACACTGGAATACTTCCTGCTGTCTGTAACATAATCAGCAAGAGCATATTCTTATGTGAAAGAGACCTACTTATGACTGCGAAAGTTGTTGATTTTAGTCAGTTTGGTCGTATTTATACTCTATGATACCGGACATTAGTGTAGTATTAATATATTGTACCGCAGTCTATACTCGTATCCCCTGCAACCACTTTTATACAACCCGCAGCCAATTAAACCAGGTCTATCAACTCCTTCGAGACCAAATGGGCCTCACCCAAAACCCCCTTGATAACCAGCACCAACTCATCAATCTTCCCCAAGAACCGCACATATGACCCCAATGCAACGCAATACCGACGGTAGTCCTCGTCGCGCACCATATCCGCACTGAGCAGATACTCCGTCTGGTGCGTCTGCCAGTACTCCAACGCGCGACGCACAAGCGGAGTCGGGAGGATTTCCGGCGGGGCATCGCCCGTCCGCAGCGCTTGCTCACAGACCCCGAGCACGGCCATTATCTCGCCGATGCAGCGGTGGTCCAGGATGCCCATTTGCTGCGCGAGACGATCTTTGTATTCCTGTGGTAGGGTGCCTGATGCTGCGAGGAGACGGGCGAGGAAATCGTTCAGGGCGTGGCAGAGCTGTTTAACTTGGCCGAGACTCTTCGAGTCGAATTGGGAGCTGGAGAACTCGAAGCGGAGGTTGTAGATCATGGGTTCGAGGAGGACGAGGGATTCGGTGAGTTCGAGCCAGATTGGCTCTGTGATGGCTTTGCCTTCGTTGCCTGCGCGGCCCCAGCAGGAGAGGAGGAGGGCGTAGTGGTCGGATAGGGTGCGGAGAGACCGAGAGAGGGATTTGCAGACGTGGCGTGAGGCAGAGGGGGGACGGGGGAGCATCTGGACGATTGTTGCGGCGCCGATTCCGATCAACACTAGGAGTAATCGTCGCCAGAATACGTTGTAGCCGACTCCAGGATCTCCGTATGTAGGATTGTGTCTGAATTGTCAGTTATACCCAGCAGGCAGTGATTAAGGTTGACTCACGTATCAACATAGCTGTAGGCGACGACTAGTAGGAAAGTCGCGGCGCCCATGATGCCTCCAGCAAGAAGATTGGGAGGAAGATAAAGGCGAATCCAGAGGAAGATCATAAGCATCACAGCGAGGACAGCCGACAAGCCATACGGATTGCCTGGACCATTGCCAGAACCAATATACCAGGCCAGTAGTCCCAAGACGCCCCCTCCAATGGTACCAACAAGTCGAGCGAGCACCGAGAATGTGAAGTCGGCCATGTATACCAAGAGACCAGTCTGTGCCATGATCAACCCCCAAAAGCCCTTCTCACGGTAAAAGAACCCTGCAGTGTTCGGAAGCACGGCAGATATTGATACTGCAAGAGTAACAACAACCATCCGCAGGGCATACAGTCCTTCATCGCATGTCAACCAGTGATAAGTCCCAATAACAGCTTTACCCAGAGGATGGCGCGTTTGAGGCCGGTATCCACGACGAATTCGCAGCTTCTCCTGTGCGGTCTGTGTAGCATCGCCAGCGGGGGCGTGATCGGGGTCGTCGTCGCTGGCTGGTGTGAGTGTAGGGGCCTTGTCCTTCTTTCCGAGCATCCAACGAGCTGCGTATTTCAGACTCGTTGGCCACCAAAGTCGAGTACGAGTAGCGTCAGGGAAGACGTCTGACATGCGGGCTAGAAGAGCCTCTGTCTTGTCCAGTGCGTTTGCCATATGCTCTTGGAAGTTCATGCAGATGATTATCCCTGCCACCTGGTCTGCTCGAGTATTCTGGTCTGGGTTATCGTTTTCAAACAGTTGGGCATACCCAGTGATAAGAGATTCCGTCATATCATGTAGAAAACCTGTTCTGGCTTGTCGGAGTCTCTCGAGCACGGTCTTGGTCCGCTCATACAGCTCCTCATGTGCTGCAGGCGACGCCTTGTGATACCAATGCTGCCGCTCGACAAACCGGACGCACTCGCCTGTAACTCGCAGTCCTTCTAAACAAGCGTCCATGGCGGCGACGCTATGGCCGGTGAATTCATTCGCCACATCGGGATCAACAGAGTGGTCTTCTGTATATTGCAACCCCTTGACCAAATCGGCCACCTGCGCAAGATGGTGCGCGCCGACAACCCGCTCCTTTTTTTCTTTCTTTTCTTTCTTCCCTTTCTTCTCCTTCTTATCCTTTTTCTCCTGCTTCTCCTGCTCCTTCTCAACCGATTCCGCAGTCTCAATTGGCGCCTTCTTCAGCTCCTGGGCCTTGACGCGGCTTTCAATTGTGCTTTTATGGAATTCTGAGAGTGACAGGATCACTGCCGCCAACTGTCGCATCGGATCTTTGAAGGTGGCAACTGTCTCAGCACCCCAGCTGCCAATGGAGAAGTCGAGTGGTAGGAACCCGAACGAGGGCTCGAGTTTTCGGTACTGCCCTATGATTTTAGTTCGCCGTTTCTGTAGTTGTTGAGGATCCAGGGGTTCTGAGTCCTTGCTTAGAGCGGAAGCAGAATACTGCAGTGAGCTCTCCATCAGTCGTAATAAATCTCCAATGCCTTCGAGGACGATATCTGATGTGGATTGCGGGAAGAAGAGAATTGTACAAGCAAATCCAAGCCCAGTACCTGCAGCAGCAGGCTTCACCAGGGCCAGGGGCAGAGTGCCATTGAAAGAGGGAAGGAGAGGCCCGTAACAAAGGAACAGATCGGTGATAATAACACCAAAGATCGCAGTAAAGGCGGTCTTTGGATTTGATGCTCTCAAGCGCGACTGGAATTGGTTAGTGTTTGATACAGGAAAATGCAGCTGCACAGGGATGAGGATATACAAGGAAATAGATGAAGACGCATAACATGCAGTACACAACAGCAGTCACCCGCGCATCCAACATCCAGCCATCATAGACCATGCGCTGAGCAATTCCTGCGACGGGGGATCCTGTCGACTGCGCCTCAGTCGCAGCAGCCTGTTGCAGCGCGGCCACTCGGGCCTGGGTGTCTGCGTCTGGTCTGGCGGCCAGAGCGGCCTTCATGGTGATGACGCCCCATGCCCATGCAAGGCCAATTCCAATGTACAGACTGAGCGATCCCAGGATGTAGACAAACAGAACACCAGAAGGCGGGAGCATAAACAGCACCAGACTGGGGAAGTCAGCACCAGCCAGAGCCAAGTAGAGAGCCGACTCACCAGGCAAAGAAGGTCGCAGAGCCAAAATTGTCCGCGACAGGGCCGATGAAGATCAGCAGAGCAGCGACCCAAGCGGCGGCCCAGCAGCGAAAGAAGATCTTGAGGTCGCGCGTGTTGAAGTGGTCCAGGAATGCTGGCAGGCGCTGCTTGTGGCGGCCATCCACGCGATCGGACATTGCGAGAATGGATTTGCAGATACAGGAAACAAAAGGAACAAGGAACAGCAACAAAGACGAATCGGGAGCAGAATCTGGAGATGGAGATCAGAACGTGGACAGTGATGCAAATATTGCGATCTGCATAAGCAATGCATGACTCAGCAGTATCCAGTGCACAATCCATAGTTACATTCAGGGTTTGCCACAAATCCACACAAATATTCTGCACAAACGACTCGGTCCGGGCAAAACCGACCGGAACTGACAGTCGCCGACGGCCGCCGACAGTACATAACTGTGCGGGGGAGCCCCTGACCCCTTGGGCGAAGATACGGCCCCATCGCTAGTAGGCAATAGTTGCCCAGATCGAGATGGCGTACCAAGCCAGTTGCACAAATCTTACACGGGCCAGTCCGAACTCCGAAGCCGGGATAATAACTAGCAAGAGTAAGAACTTTAACTAACCCTAGATTATCCTGTATACTATGCTGTCGGGAGATTCTAATGAGCCACCAGTAGTCATCCCCTCGCCTAACCCAGTAAATATAGATTATTAATAAAGACAGACCTGGAGCGCAGTCTATAAAATAGTAAATTTTATACTTGTCCTAGTAGTAATAGTAGTTATGCTCACAGCGTAAGTCTAACGTATGGACCCAAGAATAATAAATATATTAACAACACCAGTCTCTCAATCCCGGTAATCTTCTGGCAATTAATGAATGTGCCCCCAATAATACGATCATGGCTATTTCCATGCTCTCTTTTATGCAAACAACAAGCATAACGATTTCCCTGGTCATCGGAGCCAGTGCCTTCGGCAATCGACTGGACGAACTGGTTCGAAGAGGCTCCCTTCCGTGAATTCTTCTACACCTGTAGGTCAAAAGTCTGTGCACACCCGCAAATATATAATCGAGAGCACATCTTAAAATCGCAATTACTCAACAACAAAAACGAATTAGAACTTCTAAATACATGTAAAATGAAGCTATCTAGTACTTTGTATACCAGCCGCGCGCTCGAAATACTGCCTCTACCCGGCGTGGCATGGAATCGATTAATCTGTTAATCGACTCCTGGGGGATAGACTACCATGCGTCCTGAATAACTTCATGAAAATGATTCTAATCGGTCTCAGCGCTTCCTTCCTTATAGAAAAATGGATGAAGTCTTAAAAGATGCCTTTTTAACATATGCTCACTGAAGATATGGCACTATTTCGGGGCCACGTCCCAGCTGCATTGGCTCCGAGTGTTCTTGAGGCCTACAGTCTTCCCATCACGCAGACCTGTTATATTGGAGTGGTTATGTACGCTTTGTTCTTCTTTGGAGTTATGTTTCTACAATAGAAGTTCATTGAAGATGAAATGCCTCCAGACAGTATGACGCAGGATTATGATGGCACCCGTCCGACTGGCGAGACTTGACATGATGGATAACTCTGGACAGCCAGTTCATCCGGAGCCCTAAGTCCAGAGCCTCACTAGTAGGTAATAACCAAGATCAGAACGACCTTACTAGCCGTAAACCCCGAAGGCTGATCCAGGATTGGGATGAGTCTATCTAAATTAATATATGCAAAGGCTTGGATTAGATACTTCATTCCTGAGAGGTGTCCGCGCCAGGGATTGGGATTCAATTTTCTGGCCTTGATATGGCGTTGACACGCTGTGATGGACACTGCAGCTGGAATAATGCGACGAATCGAGGATGAGCGACATAATACTACGTAGAAGCGTTTCCGGGTGGATCGCCTATTTTTGTCCTGGATCTCACACGGATCGGGCCGTGTTATCAGGCCGGTCAGTCATGCAGTATTCAAACAAAATAGAGCGTAAGAACTCTATTATAATATTAGCAGGATGCCAGCCATCCCACCGGCCCTAAGTAAGGGTTGGTGCTTAGCTCTATTGCCAATCCTGGATACCTGGTTGAATGTGGTCACAAATAGAGACTCCAAATGGCGTAACTAGGCCAGACCAGGAGAAAAAGACGATCGTAAAGGACCACCGTTATAGGAAGGAGATGGCGCATATCGCGGCGAGGCCGACAGCTTCGTGTAACAGAGTCGTGGTGTTCGCCATTGAACTGGTTATTGCGTGCTAGCCACACCCCTTATAAACAAGCACCACGGGTTGCGATAGAGTATTGCGGCACTATCACCGCCAGATACCTGTAATAGAATAGTACTGTTGAGACTTCGACGCCAGGTGCTGCAAATATTGTTTCTTTTTTGTCTCTGTTGATATCGCAAAGCCCAGAAAGGTAAGATATTTCCGGTTGCACCGCGTGGGGTATTTGGGTTCGGACTCGCGCAATAGCATCCCTGGGCTGATGCCATTCGGGGCGTTGCAGTCGGCATCACGCACTCTGAACAGGCGCACTGCTTTATGTGCCGCGGTAAGACAGACTTGGAGAATTCATTCCAGTTTTCCAACTGTCGTGTCGAAGTATTTATTGGCCATTTCCACCTTCCACTCCCTAAACAAGGCCTAAGCGAAGCATGATACACTCGACATAGCTGCAACGTTTATTTTTTCAAATAAAGTATATGGAGGCATTAATACATTTCTTGGGATACTGTCTAAGCATACTTGAGCCACCTGAGACATTCCATCAGAGCTGTCGTGGACACTGGTGGCGTCCCAAGTTGTACCATCCGCCCCTCCGATGTTGAAATCGCCGGCGCTCCACAACAACTCCTCTTGAGCTTACAATATCTCTGGACAAAGAAAAAGTAAAGCGGGAACCAGATAAAAACAAAAAAAGAAACAGGAAAAGTGGTGTGGTATATAGCTGGCTCGTGCTGCGCATCTTCGGTTTATTTTAAAGCACCCGTCCCTACCTTTGCCTTCCCTGCAACGATTAATCGCAATGTCCTGGCGAAAACCATTCAGCGATCGCCCTGGCGCATCTAATACGGTGATCGAAGACCAGATCAATTATGGAGGAGTGCAGTATGTTGGCGAAAGGGGAGGCAATGATGCGCCGCCGACGTATCAAGACGCCTCTGGTGCTCCGGTTGAGAACAAGTCGCCATTGGGATACGCCGTCGGCCCTGCGACGATTACCTTGCTGAATATCACGATGATGATCGGCGCCGGGATTTACTCTACGCGTGAGTGAAGCCTGCCTATACTTGGATATGAGCTGATATGGCCAGCGTCTTCGATTCTGTCTGGTACTGGCTCGGTCGGTGTCAGTCTCGTCTACTGGACTCTTGGTTACTTGGTACGTCTTCCGTCTCGAAAGAAGGCATCGCCGGCTAATTGGACAGTTATGTCTGTCGTCTGGAGCCGTGTACCTCGAGTTTACAGCATACTTCCCCAGTCGGTCAGGCTCAGAGGTCGTCTTCCTTGAACAGACATATCCCCGTCCGATGTGGCTGTTCCCAACCACGTTTGCGGTCCAGAATGTGATTCTTTCGTTTGGAAGTGCCAACGCCACTGGTGAGTGCAACAGCTGTTCGCTAGCGGCGTGTGCTGACAGTTCTAGTCATGGCCAACTACCTCATCCAAATTTCCGGCCACGATGGGACCGACTGGCAGGTCAAAGGAACAGCCCTAGCATGCTACACTCTTGCTACCCTGGGTAAGTCCAGCACTCTGATTCTTGAAATATGAATGCTGACGCTGGCAGCCCTGGTGTTCCACACGAAATACGCATATTGGTTCTCCAACGCCGTTGGGATTGTCAAGATTTGTACCCTCCTCTTCATTATCCTCACCGGGTTTGTTGTTCTGGGAGGTAATACCAGGGTCGAGAACCCCACGGCCAACTTCCACGATGCGTGGTCAGGGAGCTCGACAGCTTCGGCCTACGGGTTTACTACTGCCTTGTACCGTATCATCTTCTCGTATGGGGGTTACAACAATGCGTTCAATGTTGCCAACGAGATCAAGGTATGAGCTAAAGTGCGTGATGTATAGAGCCACACTGACACCGCCCGATAGAACCCTATCAAGGAACTCAAGGTATACGCCACTGTTGCTCTTACAACAGTCTATGTGCTATACATGTTCGCGAATGTTGCTTTCTTTGCTGCTGGTTAGTTCACCTGGTCCCTGTTATTCGCGAATTAACAAACTAACGATATATTAGTCCCCAAAGATGAGCTGGCGAACTCCGAGCTCACCACTGCAAGCCTCTTCTTCTCAAAGGTTTTCGGAGATAGCGGCGCAGTGCGTGGGCTCAACTTCTTGATCGCCCTGGCCTCGTTTGGAAACATGATCTCTGTGATAGTTGGGTTATCTAGGCAAATCAGGGAATGTGGCCGACAGGGAGTCCTGCCATGGACTAAATTCTGGGTATCGACTAAGCCATTTGGCACGCCGTTTGGACCGTACGCTGTCGTCTGGTTTATAACCATCCTGATGATTCTGGCAATTCCGGCTGGAGATGCCTTTACTTTTGGTGCGTATCCCACGATCAGAACCCGTCGAACTTCACGTTAAGCTGACTGGACATAGTCAATGATTTGAAAATCTTCCCATCCGCTGTATTCAACCTCGCTATGGCTGTCGGTGTTTATGTTATTCGCTGGAAGCGCAAGAAGGCCGGCCTACCGGAACCTGAATTCAAGGCGTGGCATATTGCGGTTCTCTTTAATATCCTCGTTCAGCTCTACCTCCTCGTGATGCCTTGGTATCCTCCCGCCGGTGGCCAATATGCTGGGGATGTCAGCTTTTGGTACGCCACATACGTTGTGACAGGTATTGGGATGTAAGTTGACTAGTCTCCCGCACCTATCATGGTATATGTACTAATCCAATGGCAGTCTCGTGGCATGCGGCATATATTACATACTCTGGGCATATGCCATCCCGAGATGGAGAGGATATACGCTGCGGCAGGAGCTTGTTAGCCTGGGCGACGGTTCCCAAAGCAACCAGCTAAAGAAAGTTCCAAACGCAGAGGTCGCTGAATGGGATGCAACGCATGATGCAGCCGGTCGTTTCATTGACACTCCCGCTGAGGAGATTCAGGTTCAGGATAAGGGAGCCACGGATTCATCGGACACCTCGTATAGGGCTACGAAAGGGCCCAATACTACTGAGAGCACTACTTATGTGTAGTCGACAGTCGTCTTAGATATGGGAACGGACTGGAAATTGTACATAGTGGCATTGTGATATTATGTCAATATTCTATCGGTGAAGCAGAAATATTGGCCATTTGGATGGGAACTCCATTCAATCTTTGCTGCTGCTCTCCTGGTTTGAAGATTCCCGCAGACTCTGCATATACGCCTCTGACTGAGCAGCATATTTACATCGCTTTCGGATTAATTTTCCTTTCTTGTAGAGAACAATGGGGAATGGAACGCAGGCCAATGTGAGGAAAGCAGGAATTGACGACGCCCAATGGATACCAAGGCCCTCGTACATATACGTTGTGAATAGAGGAAAGATGGCACCAAACCCAGACCGCATAACCGAGTTAGCAGCAAGTACTGACGCTGCGAAGATAGTATATGAGTCTATCAGATAGCTCAGAATACCGAGGTACACCAGGATGACTCCGAATCCGAATGGGACGCAGGCGGCAATACTTGCCATCCAATGGACAGAAGGCGAATTGGTCCACGCAAACCAGAAAAGACCAGCAGGAATGGTAACCGATGCTAGGATAACTGGGGGCAGACGAGCCTCGGGAGGAGCAAAACCATCATGTCTATCAAAGACTTGCAGGTATCGCTGATTATCATATACAGTGTAGATGCTTGCGAGGATCATGCCAACCATGATTCCTAAGAAGGAAAGGCCTCCTACGCCTTCATTCCATCCCCGTCCCTCCTGGTAGACTATGGGAAAAGCACCAAACGTCATAAACAGAGCTCCGTAGATAAGTGCAATATAGATAGACAGCAGCAGTACGATAGGCTCTCGGAATAACAAAACCCATGGCCGCGACAAGGACTTGCGCAGTATTTCCCCGAGACCGGCCCGATGCCCCATATCGAACCTTGCTCGGTAGACCTTTCCAGTCAACTGCGAAAGCCGTTGTGCCCTCCGGCGCAGGAGAATCGGGGCATATGTCTCTGGCACAAATACGGCCATGGTGAGCCACGAAAACCCGGCCAGTGCTGCAAGGAACCCTTCCACCCAGCGCCAGCCCGCACTCATTCCTAGGAATCCCCCGATAATGGGACCCAGTGCAGGCCCCATGAAAGGACCGGCGGCGAACAGACTCAGGGCAAGTGCCCGCTGGCGAGCTGGGAACATGTCGCTAATAACGCCACCGGCGTTCGTTAATGGTGCGGACCCGAAGGCACCAGCAAAGAACCGCAGCACAATCAAGCACTCGATATTGGGAGATGCAGCACAACCAGCGAGCAGGACAGCCATTGCGCCAAAGGAGAGAATAAACGGGTACTGCCGTCCAACGACCTCGCTGAGGGGCGCCCAGAATACAGGGCCTAACGCAAATCCCAGAACAAACAACGACAGCCCCAGAGTTGCAACCTCCTTGTCGACGTCCAAGTCCTCAATCAGCTCCTTCATGCACCCGGTGTATGCGGACGATGCTAGCGCAACCACCAGCGTTGCAAAAGACACGATCAGTGTGATCATGATCTTGCGGGTCATACTGAGCAGCATGGGGTCGCGAAAGTCGTTGTTGAGCCATGCGACAACAAACGGGCTTTCTTCAGTGCCCGACCCAGCATGCTGGTGGCTTAGCACCGACTGGGTGACGGCCCCTTGGTCTAGAACAAGCTTCCATGAGGGAATCGGGCGCTTATCGTTCCGTTTCTCCCTTGGTATTGCGTGATCGCGGCTGAATGGTTTCATTTGCTTGACGCCGCCAGCTTGTAGCAGATCCTGCCAGTGGAAGTGGCTGTCACCGTGCGGGCAGCAATGTTTAAACTGGCGAAGTGGGGAGAAAAATCGTTAAACGAATGTACTTCTGCACCTTTAGTGTGCCCAGATGAATCATTAAAGCCGAAATCTATTCGGATGTTCGGATATATCTACATACCATCGACTGCGACGTGGTGGCAGGCAACGAGCACAGAAGAGAATTATCTAGCTACGTCAAAGTTAACTTACCGCGAAGAATAGTGCAACTACGCTTGGTGCTGTTCTTCTCCCTGTGAGATCAATTTAATGCCCTTTCGTATACCATGAGAGGCACTGAAGATTCTGTCGGTAATGCTCGGCAATGCAAGCGGCAGTTGGAGAATTATCAATCTCCACTATGACAAACCAAAACAGGCATTCAACAAGCGAATAGGTCGTTCGAATCATCTACAACAGGGAGAAAAGAAAGGGGTTGTTTGCGAACTTGCCGACTTAGCTACACAGTACCTTTCTCAGGGGGGAGGGTTCTTCTGTTTGGGTGGAATGGGATGACACCAATGGTCAGGTAACCAATATATATTCCTTGAACGTTCAGTACTTTCCAGTAATGAAAATAGTCTAAAGAATATTCTTATTATCCCTGTTCCATTATTAGTAGATAAGAGTTTCAGGGTAGTTTTTATTATTATTCTACTATAATAAGAATCCTAGATATACTATGCACCTTGATTAAAAAAAGGAGTTACCCTTTTGTATATTCCTGACTTCTTGACAGGATCATGGGGTTGTCCAAACGTAATAAGTGGTCCATCAGAGACAAAGCTATAGTAACCAGATATCTAGATACAGTATCATGCTAATTGAATAGGAAGCTAATAATATTGTGACTACCCTTATCTCCACCCGCGTTTAAGCTGCAACACGTGCTCTAACTGCAATGCAGATATAATACCCAAGCCAGAGGTTCGAGCAAGCAGCATCAAGCTGCGTATTCCACTGGCGCAGCTGCGCAAACGTGATTCCCGCATTCTTGCAAATACTCGAGCAGGTGTCCCCGTTCGCAATTGGGTGGTAGGTCTTGCAGCTTGGCACGATCCCGGGCATCTGGGGTGACGGGCCGGATGTGGGTTTCGGCGGCGACGAGGGGATTGTGGTAGTTGTGGCGCCGGGGACGTGCACGCAGACATAGTAGTCGAGCCAGAGGTTTGTGCAATCTATTAAGAAGGTGTTAACGTTATTGGAGGGATGAAAGAAAGGAGTGGAAAGCAGAGAAGGGAGGGAAGGGCCATACTCTCGTCAATCGCGGTGTTCCATTGCTTGAACTGTGCGGCCGAAATACGGTTTGCTCTGGCGATGTTGTCGCAGCTGTCCCCCGCCGAAATCTGGTAGAATCTATCGCAATTACTCACGATCCCTGGAAGCTGGGGCGTCGGACCCGAGGGGACTTTGGTCGGAACGGGGAAACTGGGTGAGGTGGTAGTTCCGGGAACGTGGATGCAGATGTAGTAGTCTAGGTAGAGGTTCGAGCAGCCTAGCGCAAGACCGAGGAGGTAAGCTATTGCTTCAAGGGCCAAAGCAGGTGTGCAGGGGAGGCAGGAGGCATACTATCATTGATCCCACTATTCCAGCTCAATAGCTGCCCCGTCGTAATGCCATGGGCCCTGGCGATGGTATCACACAGGTCGCCAGAAGTGATCTTGTAAAAGCCATCGCAGTTAGCGACAATTCCAGGCATGGTGGGCGAGTTGCTGGGGGCTGTCGTGGTGGTCGTGGCCGTAGTCGTAGCAGTCCTTGAAGAAGTCGTAATAGTCCTCGAAGTTGTCGGCGTCAGCGTTGTTCCCGGTTGATCAGTGACAGTGCCGATAACACAGTACGTCTTGCTCGTATCGAGACCGGGACATTCAACACCGGGGTTCAGGTGCTCTAGCGTCTGGACATCCAGGCCCCAAGTTGCCGCAAGTGTCTCGCACGTATCTCCCGCAGAAGCGGGCACAGAAAAGGAGCAGTCGACGGCGCGAGGAGACAGCGCGGAGACTAAGCTGGGAGCGAGTCCGGCGACGACGAGATGGGTGAGCTGCATTTTATTAGTCGCAGCCTTCGACTGCGTAGGGAACTAAATATATTGTTTCGCGACGTATTGTTCCTTAGGGGATATCGCTTCATCGCATACCACCTGGGACGCCAGATGAACACGGGAAGATCTTCGAACCACCACACTTTCAATAAAGGTTTATACAGTTATAGTTAGCGAGACAGAGAGTGTGACGCTGCAGTGCGTGCCCGGCGAGATACAAAGCTTGGCACTGCGCTAATGCCTTGGCATGTGCCCCACCCACGGGAGTCAAATGGGCCCACCAATCACCACTCGGAGAGAGTTCTGCACAGCCCTTGGTCTTTCTCGGTGTAGCGGGCTTGCTAGCTGGAGCTGGGGGGCTTGTGTTGTTTTGTATAATGCTATAGATTGGTGGTCCCTGGACTGTGATATATATCCGGCTTTTTTTTATCTTAGTTTGTATTTTCCCTTCAGCGCAAACCATATTGCATCCTGTCGACAATCAAAAGTCCCAAATACCAAAATCACTCGGGGTACCCTCGCATCGTTGTTGGGATGGGTTGGGGACCTTTTCACTCAAGATTTCCTCAGCCCACCCTCCCACATCGATCCGTGCCTGCGGGGGACACCCAAATTGGCGTCGAGGGCGGGTGGCCTGCCGCTTCCGACCCATGTATATCAAGTAAGTTAACTCAGAGGACAGGACCCCTCCGATCTGGGTCCGCACCCGCTAGCGAGGCTTGCAAGGACAATCTCCAATAATGACGCTATATCTTGACACTGGGAATCACCGCGCTATGATCTTCACGTTCGCTAACTCATTTCAAAATCTATACCTATTTCCTTTCTTCAACTCCGTTTATTCTCATTATTCGTTTTCCTGTTTGTTTTCCTGTTTGTCGTATTTTCGCTTTCAGACACACTATGCTGGCATTGACTTGGCTCACCGCTGTAGTCCTGCTGCTCTCTGCGGCGCCAGTCATTGCAGCGGCAACGCCAGACGTCCGCACAGGTGTAAACCCAGGGTACCGCAGTACCTCCCTATGCCCGGAACGCTGCGATGTCTCCGGAGCAGACACCGGGAACTGGTCCGTGTACCCGAACTTCGAGCAGATCCGAAAATGCAAAGAGACGATGTTTTACGATTTCGGGCTGTACGACGCCGTGGACGATAAGGGCACCACGCACCGGATCCAGGCCTGTTCGTCGTACGGGTTGGATTTTATGGATATCCCTGCCTCGTCTGTATGGAGTGCGGCTGCCCAGGAATTTCAGGTCGAGTTTCAGATGGGGTGGTGGAATGAAGGGTTTGGGCTGGAAAGTGCACGAGGCGGAATTGGCTCCATTGTTAGGCAGTTCAGGGAGTATGCCGAGCGTGGGCATGGAGCTGCTGATAGACCCTTCATTATGTATGGCCAGTCTGGCCAGGCGACAATCGGGCTGTATATCGGCACGGGATTGTTGAATCAGGGACTCGGGGACTCGGCGCTGAAGCTGTTTGAGGATAACTTTGATAAGCTCAATGCCTCACTGCCGAGCGTGGCTATGCAGCTTTGCGGTCCGGGCTATGACAGCGCGCATGTCTTTGGTATCATGGCAGCCAGCAATGCCACGTTTGCCCCAATACAAAACGCTATAAAGACCTGGGCCAGCGGCACTTGCCTGTGCTTCTCGGGGTGGACCAACTTCACCGGCGTGGCCAAGTTCGCTACACCACTTCTGCAGGCGAATGGCATGACTACCTCCATCCGGGCTCCCTACCTGACCCCCCGCGCGGCCGGCGAATGCTCCACCGTTCAGGTTGACATGGGAAATGGCTGTCCAGAACTTGCGGCTAAATGTGGGATCTCCCCGGCCGCCTTCAGTAGATACAACCCCGGCTCGAGCTTCTGCTCTCGTCTGAAGCCGAAGCAGCACGTCTGCTGCTCCGCGGGGGATCTCCCTGATTTTAAGCCCAAGCCTAATGCAGACGGCTCGTGCCGTACATACAGGGTTCAAGGCGATGATAATTGCGACAATATTGGCGCCGAGTACAGCCTTACAAAGGCAGATATCGCCGAGTTCAATAGGCATACTTGGGGATTTGGCGGTTGCGATCCATTATTTGCGAAGACTATTATCTGCTTGAGCGAGGGCACTCCGCCGTTTCCTGCGGAGATTCCGAACGCAAAGTGTGGCCCCCAGGTACCAGGGACTACTCCGCCTACTGATGGCTCTGATATTGCTGACCTTAATCCGTGCCCGCTGAATGCCTGCTGCAACATCTGGGGACAGTGTGGTATTACACAAGATTTCTGCATTGATACCAACACCGGTCCTCCGGGAACTGCAAAGGAAGGCACCTATGGGTGTATTTCCAATTGCGGTATGGATGTTATAAGAGGGTCTGGATCTGGGGGTATTAAGATTGCCTATTATGAAGGTTACTGCATGAAAAGAGATTGCCTGTTCCAGGATGCCTTGCAGATTGATACATCCAAGTACACGCATATCCACTTCGGGTTTGGCTCCTTATCTGATACTTGGGATGTTAACGTTGGTGATACGCTATCAACGTATAATTTCGGTCAATTCAAGCGCCTCACCGGGGTGAAGCGCATTCTGTCTTTTGGTGGGTGGGATTTTTCAACTAGTGCTGCCACATACCATATCTTCCGTAATGGCGTTTTACCCGCCAACAGGATGATAATGGCAACGAAGATGGCCAGCTTTATTAAGGAGAACAATCTCGACGGTATCGATATTGACTGGGAATACCCAGGTGCCCCCGACCTCCCCGAATTCGACCCCGGTACTGAGGCAGAAGGCCCTAACTACCTGGAGTTCCTTGTCCTCCTGAAGAACCTCCTGCCTGGAAGGAGCGTGTCTATTGCCGCCCCATCTTCTTACTGGTACTTGAAACAGTTCCCGATTAGTCGAATGGCCAAGGTTCTTGACTATATTGTGTACATGACATATGATCTCCACGGGCAGTGGGATGCGCATAATAAGAACTCTCAGGAAGACTGCCCTAGTGGAAACTGCCTTCGCAGCCAGGTCAACCTCACAGAAACCAGACAGTCACTTGCAATGATTACTAAAGCAGGCGTGCCTGGAGAAAAAGTTGTTGTTGGTATCACCAGCTATGGGCGGTCCTTTAAAATGGCTGATCCAAGTTGTTGGGGCTCGGAGTGCCAGTTCACCGGAAGCCGCTTGAATTCTAACGCAAAGAAAGGCAAATGCACGGGCACAGCTGGGTATCTTGCTGATGCAGAGATTGCAGAGATTATAGAAGATTCTTCCCGAGTCGTGGGGAGCTTTGTCGATCCTAGCAGTAATAGTGACATCCTGATATATGATAATAATGAATGGGTAGGGTACATGAGTGCCTCGACCAAGCGGATACGAACGTCCCTCTATGCTGCCTGGGGCTTGGGAGGAACCTCGGACTGGGCCAGCGATCTGCAGACATACCACGACGTCCCCTCACCATTATCATCATGGACACAATTCACGGCCGCAATTAAACTTGGTCAAAACCCCAAGGCAGACACATCGCGCCATGGCAACTGGACCGACTTCAACTGCGAGGACGACCATGTCGTGAACTTTGCCTACTACACGCCGTCGGAGCGGTGGACGGAACCAGGCACTAATGCTGCATGGGCAGATGTTATTCGCATCTGGGAAGACACCGATGAACCAAATGGTGTTAGCTTCCATGACTCAGTCGAGATGACCACCCATTTCGGTTCAGACATGGACTGTGGCAACCTGCTCTCAGAAAGCTGCAGCAGGCAGGAGTGCGAGAAGGGGGCAGACAGTGCCACCTCCGGCCCCGCGGCCCAGCTCATCTGGAATTCGCTGGCGACTATCCATGAGATGTACAGGAACTACCACGACGCCCTGTGGCAGGCGTTTACCCAGGTCAGCGCAGCACTCAAGGACATTGAGAACAAATTTGCACCCGTCCCGCCAGAGAAAGACCAGGACTGGCTGTTGCTGTTGATTGACTTGCTTACCCTAGGGGCCCTGGGGACCGCCGCACCTTACTTCAACAGATTGCTGAGGAGTAAAGATTGGTTCATTAACAAGGGCCGCGGCGTTATTGAAGACGCAAAGGATACCTCTATGACACTCATGGGTCAAAGTACCACCATCGCCAAGGACATGTTGCCTGACCCTGGCAAGGCCGGCTGGGACGTCGAGGCGCAGGATGCCTTTTCAGCCTATATGGGCCAGGTCATCGCTGGGTGGGATAATGTTACTTCTATTGCTCTCGCAGACCTCTTTGATGGCAGCCCGCGGTCAATCAAGACTCTCACGAACATCATCTCCGACGGAAGGTTGATTCCTGGAAGGACGACCGGTAAGCCCCCCGATGGTGACCAGGAGGACCAGGGGAAGAAGAACGCGGCAAATGAGTTACACACCAACATGGTAAAGTGTATCACCGGCTACACCATTCCGGCCCTGTGGCGCCAATCTGGATCCTACACCTTCATCATCGATGCGGGCCACCGGTGCGATGATGCCAAAGATGATGGCAAGTGGCTGGACGAGAAGACCCGAAAAGCAGCTGGCGTCTGCGTTGGGGGAGACCAGTACTACCTTGCATCCCCAGCTGGTCAGGCAAGAGAATGCAGCTGTTATCCAACGGATGCAGGCCCCTGCCAGGAACAATGCAGCGATAACCAGTTTTCCGCCCCGCCAGGCCTCGAGCATATCAGCGGCGATAGCGACTACTATGGCATCACAAAGACTGACCTGGTGACCGGCTCGGTCCGCACCTGGACCAAGAACAAGCAAGAAAACACTGCGCAGCCCGGTGATGCAGACCCGACGAACGACGAGGTTATAGATGACCTAACAAGCCTCGACGTGACAGCCCCAGGCTACATGCGCATTCCTGTGTGCAGCGCCGACCGCGCCTTCCAGTCCTGGAACAAACAGAAAAACCCGAATTCTTCACCGAACTACCCCTGCGATATCCAACCGGGCAAGGACGATTGCGGCAAGTCGACATTCGTGGACCAGACCAGCGACGCATCGCCCAAAATCGAGGACTGCCGCCAAATCATACGGAACATCCAGGATGATACCAGTACTGACTTCACAACCGAATTTGTTGGTAAGAACCAGCGTGAGATTCTTCACTATGGATCCTGTCACTTTGGCGTCCAGGCTACCAAGGTTGACGGTAACGTCAACTTTGTTGTTGGAGGACAGGATGTTATTGATATCATCAACGACGCAATCGCACAGGTTGGCCACAAGGATGGGCTCCTTGGAGCGAAGGGCGAGATGACCTGCCATGGCAATAGCCACGATCAGGCGGTTCAGTGGGGGATCTACTAGTCGTCCATGTTCCCTGCATCCAAACCTGCGTGTTATTTAAACAGCCTTTTTGGAATATAAAGCCCAATAGATAAAGTGGCACATATATGAAGGGTAGCAAAGATAACACTCAGTTTGAAGTTCCCCGGATCTTACGCCGTTCAAGGGTATATTATTAGACTGCCAAACACTCCAATCGGAACGAGCTAAACACTAAATATGTGGAGAATTTTCGATGAATGTTGGCGGTGGCCTGACGTCCTCGCAACACGGATAAATTAACACATTGTTCCATTCTCAGGCCCAGCCAAACTTCTCCACGGATGCCCTCCAATACATCACCAGATGCTGCTAACTTGGAGACGCTCTTTGTTGAGGGTACCACAAAGTCGACTTGGGCACCCTTCACCACTCCCCTCCCTTTTCCGTTTCCCGTCAACTTATCACCTGCAGCCTGCTGGCGGCGCAACGATTTCGACAGCGAGTACAATACATACAGGGCTAGAGCTAGGTGAGCCATTTTGTTCTTGTCGTTCGCTTTGTTCTTTGTGCCAATGTGACCGCAGAAATCAAGCCCCATACTTATACGAGCGGTCGCTGGTTGCGACTTGATAAACTAGAGATCGATTCGCGCTATATTCAATTCAACTTTGGTGCTCTTTGCCAGCGGGTTATTGAGCTATGTCCTGGTGCAAGTCACATCAAAACTTGTCGAAAAATTGAAGGTGGCTTCAACAGAGTCTTTATCTTCACCCTGGACAGCTCGAGGACTATTGTGGCGAGGCTCCCCTTTCGTTCGGCTGGCCCTGCGAAACTGACCACTCTTTCTGAGGTTGCTACAGTTCGCTACTG
Organism: Aspergillus sp. PA3604; assembly: GCA_023624935.1. Classification (NCBI taxonomy): domain Eukaryota; kingdom Fungi; phylum Ascomycota; class Eurotiomycetes; order Eurotiales; family Aspergillaceae; genus Aspergillus; species Aspergillus sp. PA3604. The sequence continues at coordinate 36,657 of JAMABJ010000038.1, forward strand.
TAGGTTCATTGTGATACTTCTTACACTTACTCAGACACTGACCAAGTTATGCCTCAAGTACAAACAAAGACAAATATCCCCATACCAAAGATCCTTGACTACAATTGCGACGCCCATGACACAACAAATGCTGTCGGCAGCGAATATATAATCATGGAGCATGCAACTGGCGTTCCACTACACGAGAAATGGCATAAAATGACGGGTGATCAACACGTCAGGTGCATAGATGCAATATACCGGACGATAAAAGAAATCGTCGGTTTGGAATTCCCAGCGTTTGGGAGTATATACTTCGACGATACTCTTGGATATGCTAGCAAACAACTTTTAGCTGATGGCTTTTGCGTTGGGCCTCACTGCGGTACTAGATACTGGGATACTCATGTCGGCCAAACAAGATATTATCATTACGCGAATAGAAACATTGGGCCCTGTAAGTTTCGTCGGCTCCCACTACTAGGCAATTGTGCTTACCACTAGAATCCATCAGGGCAAACTATTGGCGAATACTGTGACGGCCTTGTTGACGCTGGTTTGTCGCGAGTCCCTCCAGTGGACACCGAGCCCGAGAGATCGATCTATAATGGGTCGCCTGAAACCCATTTGGCTCTTCTGGAGTGTGTCCGTCCCGTACTAAAGCAGATGTCCACCAATACTCAAATTAGTAATTTCACTACACCATTATTGTTCCATCCGGACCTGCATATGAGGAATATTTTTGTTACAGATGACGATCCTTCTACCATTACGAGCATTATCGATTGGCAAGGCGCCAGTCTCGAGCCGGCATTTTGGTACTCAGACGAGGTTCCGGACTTTGCAACAGGAAATGAGATATCCGCCCAAGCTTTTGACCTTTCTTCGCGGTTTTTCACACCAAAAGTCGCAGGCCCAAGGCTCATGAATGATAACGCTTTTCGACCATTCCGTTATTCTTATAGAACATGGAAGGATGGCGCCGCGGCCCTACGCCACGAGATGATTGAAACTTCTCGACTTTGGAATGAGCTGGGATTTGGCGGTCAATGTCTTTATCCTTTACCCACGCGGGAAGAACTGGAGAAACATGAGAAGGAGTACAGGCTTTTTGAGGCGGCACAGAACCTGCGAACTGATCTGTCTAGCTTGTTAAATACAGAGTCCGATGGATGGGTACCCCCGGATGATTGGAAAGCAGCACAATCAGGCCAGAGGGAACTCTTCGATGGGATGTTGCAGGCTGTTTTAGCGAATGCAGGTTCAGACTATGATGAGCCGGTAAGAGATGAAAGGACGCTGAGGTTAATCGGGCCATTCGACATCGATCAATGAGGATATCAGAAGGATCATTGCCGGGATCAAGGGTTATCTAAAAAGCCTTTGGTGCATGGCCAATACGTCTTATAATTCAATTTCGGTATGCCTGCGGGGACAGCTTGTGGCCTTACGCCTGAATCTTTTGTATAATAATGTACTTCGATTGCTCATGTACTCCTGTATTCTGGATGTGCTGCTCACTTCTCCTGATCCACATTCCCTATCTGATGGGTTCAGGGACTGATACCTGGGAGAGTATATCGGTCTCGAGAGGGTATGAGCCGCTGCAGCGCAATATCAATGGGAACTAGCATCACCATGGTAGGCTCCCCGTTTGAGCTTATCACGTTGCACCCAGGTGGACAATGTCTGTGCTTACCACATTATTAAAGTATACTACCATTGTTCCAGAAAAGCTTTGTGAGCCGTACTCCAGAAGACCTGTGTCGCGCCTTGACTTCTACGTCGCCAGGATAAGCGTGTAACGGGTGTTTCTCAGCTTTACCAGAGGGTCTACAACAGTCGCATGTATAATCTTGTATTACGCCTTTTTAACCAACTATGTATTATTATTACTTTATAATTGTAGAGCACGAATTTGGGTAAAGATCTATTTAATCTCCAGACTTATATAATTAGCGGTAACCAGAAAAAGTCAAAATATATATTTAGAAAGTCAGCAGTCATGGTACTTATACGGCGGACAGGATTATAGGTCTTATTAATAAATATTCATGTCTTAATATACTTGTTTGAATCCCTTTTCAGCTTGATGCGCTTTACTATAGCTGGAACTAGAGATTTTTGGCTATATCTAAAACTAAGACGATGACATTGCTTTATCAAGCCCTTGTAAGTTATGGCAGAAGGATCTCTTGCTGCTGGTGGAGGACACTGGTAGGGGACAACTGTAGCCTACGCTCACTACTCGGTTCTATTTGAGCTAATAACTGATAGCTTGATTCAGCCCCCACAGTACAATAAGGTACCGCACTTTTCCAGCGAATATACGTAACAATCTACCTGTAGAAGGAGAGATAGTAAAGCTGGGTTGTAAGCACTACCGTCAAGACAGGAGATGAGAGGTCCCACTCGGCCAAAAGGTGTGCAACCTTGGAGAGCTATATCAGGGCTGACATCTACAATCAAAAGCAAACCAGTTCATTCCAAAACGTGAAATTTCAGTTCCAGGCGATGTCCCTTGGGAGACGAAAGGTAGCCATCGCTTGGGGTCATGTCTCCATGGTCATGAATCGTGGTTGTAAAGTTGGAATAGATGCTTGCGAACAGCAATTTTAAAGCTGGTATAGAGTTAGCATATTCCCACTAATATTTCAGCGCCAGAATGCAGAGGTTGTACTCACAGTAATGCGCAAAATGAATTCCAAGACACATTCTCCCACCGCTGCCGAAACCCCAGAACCATTTCCTCATGACCGACAGCTCGTCTTGCGATGCATCGAGCCATCTCTCAGGCTTCCAACTAAAAGGATCAGGGAATACTTCCGGCGTACGGTGCAGAACAGACGCGTATGCCTGCACGGTCGTTCCTGGGGGGAGATGGTGATAGCCTCCTAGGGTGCAAGGCCTGGGCACTACCCGGGGTTGACCACCAGGCACGGAGGGCCAGAGTCGAAGGGTTTCCATCAGGACAGCATGGAGGATTGGAAGCTTGTCAATATCCTGTGCGCTGGGCAAGTCCTCAATCTCAACGCTTTTCCCGGGTGTATACTTCAATAACGGGCTAAGACTGCGCAATTCCTCTTGAAGCCTCGCCTGCCACTCTGGACGTCGACTCAGCTCGTACATCAGGTAGGTGCTGGTATTACCACTTGTCTCGAAAGCGCCAGAGTTCAAAGAGAACATGTCACTTGCTAACGGGAGCCGCCGAGGGTAGGACTTTGGCTTTGCGTCAACCTCACTCATCCCTTTCAGGGCCTGTTCGAACGCGACGGGCAGCTCCTCTGGGCCCAGCGGTTTCCCACTGGCTAGAACCTGCTGGGCTTTGTCGCACTTCTCCAGATTCCAGTCCTCGATGCCCTTGAACCCGTTGAGCACGGACTTGGGAATGAGATGGATGCCGACTTTCTGGAGCACCTCTATGAGTCCTGGGAACTGGTACTGCCAGAACGTGTATTTGGATATTCCCAGAAAGCCATCGAGGTAGAATCTTCTTTCCTTTTCGTCCCCGACCAGGTTACTCCGCAGCGACCGGCCAAATTGCCACTGTACAAACGTGTCCAGTAGGTACGAGTAGTTGAGCTCGAGTACCTCGAGTGCTCTGTCGTCGGTGGCCGCTTTGTAAATCAGTGGGAGAACGTGCCCAAACAGGGTCTCTCGAGATGAGGCACGAACGCTCTGCGAACCCATGATAGACGACTTGGAGAAGCAACTTGCTAGCCACTTTTTCTGCGCCGCATGTGTTGCGTTGTCTTTGATTGTGAATAGGTTCCCAGTGCTGTTGACAATCAGCATGACTGTATCTGTATTGATCAACAAACTGCATCCAAATCTTGTGCATACCCATATACAGCAAACCCATTAAAGTAAAAATCCGGCTTTGGAAACCCTCCATTGTAAACTGTTTTTAGCCCATCTTCGAAACAGTTGAAACTGACCAGGCTGGGCGCGAGGCGAATTGCAGGGCCCTTTTTCATATGTTGTTCATAGACCTGGCAGTTCTCTTGTTTTGTCCACTTCATCCAGAGAATCCATAACGGACTGAAGCTGCAAGTCCAGTGCGCATTGGGGATTTTTGCCAGGGGGGAGAAGAAGGCTGGGTATAAGATGAACTTGAAGGTCCCTGCCAGTGTAGCAAGCAGGGTGAGGGCGGCGTATAAATGAAACTCCATCTTGTGGGATTGCACCAGGACTGGTGAGATAGTTTGAACCGGAAGACTGTCGGTGTTCTGGTTGCTAGCTTTATAAGTAGGATTGTGAAATCGACTTGACAACTGACAAGATGTCATCGAAGCCTCTGAACGAGACATGCAATATCTGGTACAGTTCGAAACACTACTAGCAGGACTGGTAATAATCTACACTGTAAGATAAGTCCGATCAGCGCACTCTTTGACCGAATGGAGTTAATAAATGAGCTAGCCCTAGGCTGCCACCGATCCCCGCGTTCGCCCAGACCAGAGATCCATATACCAGAAAGTCCTCTGGTACAAAGTAGGACGAGTTGCCCATTCCATAAATTCAGCAATGTATCGAGACTGGATATTAAGACATTGGAAAGAAGGCTGTATACGCGATTAGGTTAGTGGGCGTGAAGAATTGAGATAACGCAAGTGTCTTGTAAAAGGATGTATAACTTGAGACTTTACTTAATAGTCCTATAAACTACTGTCCATACTACTAGCCCTTCAGCACTGTAAAGGAATAGACAACACCGAATCGCCTCTAGATCCCAGCCGTTACATCTACGGAAAGAGGCTTTGATAATGAACATGTTGATATGAAAACTAGTGAAGCGCGATAGATTATTCAATTCCTTGTTCAATAGCGTTTCTTCCGACTGGCTGGCGTGGGGCATATCCTATGGTACAACCTCAAGTCCCTGTATTTCGATTCTCTAGTCTCGTCAGTCGTATATACGCACAGTTACGAATCCAGAATGTAGGAGGAAGCAAAGGCGAAGAGAGAGGTCTTACCGGCCCAGAGAATGTCTTATTTTTACCGCCGAACCAGGAGACCAAGATCAACAATGAAATCCCAGTAATAACGACACTGACATAGTTCATACTCGAGACTGTTGTCGGAAGAGACGTGGGAAAACAGAATATAATCGTAATAAACGGTACCCAAAGGGCCGAAAATGCGTTACATAGCCGTCCGAGGTACCGACCCAAAGTAAACGGGCGTTTAGGCAGGATGCGTTCTCGACCTCGGAATAAAACGATGGCCTGTGGTACGGCATATGTCACATTGAGAGACAGGATGGACATGGATATGAAACTGTTGAATGCTGTTGTAGACCCAATGTAGATCAGTCCGTAGAGGATGATGGCGATGGAACACCCCACTGTGGCATTCACGGGTGCCTGTTGTTTGGTATGGACCCGGGCAAAGAAGTTTGAGTACGGGAGTCCTTCGTCGCGAGCAAATGCATATGCGAGTCGTCCGGTTGTCACTATACACGACACCAACGCGCCGCTGTAGACGAAAAGAACCCAGACAGTGAGCACAGTGGCTGCAGAGTAACTTTGGGTGGCTTGCAGATAGATTGTATAGATTGGAATCGGTGATGAGGCGACGGCATTGGTGTCCGTGGCCGCGAATAAGAACGCAATTGTCCAAGGAAAGACCGTTGTGGCGCCGATTAGCATTGTTAATCCCATGGCGCGAGGGACATCGCGCTTGGGATTTGGAAGTTCCTGTACAACGTCACTCAGCAAGCATGGCGGGAGACGTGCGGTTAAGGTACCGTACCTCTGCAATATGGCACGCTCCATCGATAGCCAAATATGCATACATGGACGTACTCAGCCCAATCAGAAACGATGTACCATTATTCCAGCCACTGAGGTTTTCGTAATCGACAAAGACCGCTGTCGCGGATCGCTTATGTTTCTGCGTCACCAACACAGTGGCGAGACTGGCGACAAACCCGAGGAAGCTGCTGATAAACATAACAATTTCTCCGCGAGGGAGTGCTCGTGGCAACAAGCAGACAATCGCTGTTGAAATGAGGACCAGGGCGGCGTATATCAGATATGTCTGCCAGGGCTCTGGGGTATAATTTGGGTTGTAAATACTGGCCAGGTTTCCAGTCATCTGCGCTGCAGATATTCATCAGTTTGCTCTTGGTGCTTTCATCAACTCGGTCAGAGAGGTAGACCTACCACAGACCACCGCAGTGGATGCACTGGTGAGGGCCCATGCGACTACACTCAACCATCCCATTGCAAAGGCCACCGGAGCACGGTATCTCGGAGAACTAACCATAAAGGCAAAATGATATTGCCCGCCGCTGGATGGATACGCCGACGCAAGTTCGGCCAGGCCCGCCGCTGAGTACCGTCACAAGTTAGAAGACGATGCCTTCAAACGAGACGCGGGTGACATACTAATAAAGGAACTGGCAATCGAGGCACCAACGAGGCCAAAAAAAACAGCTGGACTACCTCCCATCAAGAGCGGGGTGATGAAGGTGGCCGAGTATCCGAGCCAGGAATTGGTCATGCTAAAGCCGAGTGCCAGTGTAGACAGAAGAGAGAATTGGCGAGGCAGTTCCTCTTGGTTGTGGCCCATTTGCGGGCCAGCATGGTCGCTATCTCCAGTCGGGGAGTCAAGCTGATCTGGCGTCTTGGACATTTTGGAATCGGAAAAAGTGGTGCAATCTGCCATTAGAGTAGAGGTCAAAAGGCTGCGGGACAGCCGACATCTAGAGAGCAGATGAACATGGGGCTTATTAGTAGATGCCCCCGATTCATGGTGTCGCAATAGAAGTGCAGTAGGTCTGGTATCAGGGCGATAAGTGTATCCAGCATGAGAGCATCTACCAATATGCGCGAGTAATCAACCATTGAACGAAACTTTAAACGAGGTGGTCCACTGGGTGCTTGGAGCTCATTTATATACTTATTCGGGAATAGTGCTTGACTCCACAATTTGACTGCAGCAGCTGATGCTGTTCCATTCGCAAACTGCTAGCTCTACCCCAGAATGAGGAGACTACCAAGCTCATATCCCTTTCAGAGCCTGGGCTTCACATTAACGTGGACAGCCTTAATGCTCGTATACGCATCGAGACCAGCCTCTCCAAGCTCGCGCCCAATTCCGCTCTGCTTGACCCCGCCAAATGGGACACGCCAATCCCCGTCATTGCTGGAATTGATCCACACAGTTCCAGCCTCTATTCTGCCCGCAGCCTGATGGGCCCGTGCCAGATCTTTCGTGAAAATTGCTCCTCCCAGCCCAACCCGTACGTACTGTCGTTCACCATTTCTATTGCCCCCTTATCAGTATCGAAGCGAGCAACCACCACAAACAGGCCAAATATCTCTTCCCTGTAGATGCGCATCTCGGGCGTGATATCTATAAACACGGTGGGTTCAATGAAGAAGCCCTTTCCATTGCCGCTGCTTTTCGAGATGACGCAGTCATATTGAGCTTGAGTCGCCTGCGGGCCCTGGAGAATACTCTCGTCAAACAGATTACCAACCTTGGAAACCCTTTCGACCTGCGCCTTGAGGGCCTTTAGAAACTCTCAAAGAAGTCTGACATGGCGTTTTGGGATTGTAGCGCCATCGTGCGAGTGCAAAGCAGAGGAATGGGGGAAAGCTGCTGGTATTTTGTTTATTTATATCTCTAGGTATCTAAGTCATAAAAGCGGGTGAACAGTCTCCGTCGGCTGAATCCAAGTTAAGCAGCAGTTTTTGGATTTACGAGCATTACCTCACTGGCACAGGAACCTGACTATCATATCGCCATCTACCATCTCATTTACCTGCCCAAAGCGGTATAATGCAGATCTCTATACAAGGCATTTAAGACGCCCGATAGCTGCAAACGGCCGGAGCATTAAACAGCTTAATTGAATATACCTTTTCTTCCCTTCCATACTCCACAAGTCCACCATGTCCGCCGTCACTTCATACGACTACCCAGGCTACGAAGAGCTGGGCAACATCTTCAACATCTCCGCCGCCGTCTCCATCCCCTCCAACGCACGCATCGTCGCCACCTCCGGCCAGATTGCCGACAACCATGATCCGCTATGGGGTACGCACGCGGAGCAGTTCGAAAAGTCCATGATCAATATCCAGCGGTCCCTGGCTGCCGCGTCGCCGCATATCAACGATACCAGAAAGCTGTGGGAGGGCGTTTTCTACGTCACCTCGTTCCACGTGGGGACTTTGACGAGGGAGGAACAGCTCCAGCTTGCTGCTGTTGCGAGGAAGTACTTTGGCAGGAATAAACCGGCCTGGGCGGCGATTTGTGTTAGTGCTCTGTTTCCGCCGGAGGCCCTGGTGGAGGTTCAGGTTCAGGCTGCGTATTGTGATGGGGATGAGTAAAATTACGGTGTCAATTAATCAATCCATATACAACCTGAAGGCTCCTTTATTCATTGAAAGGTTTGAAAATGTATTGCGTACTTAGTACCGTGATAACGGGGATATCTGCACATAAACGACCTACCGTATAGTACTTTGAGTTGGACAAAATGCTTTATGAAATCGGAGAGCGTAGAGACCCTCGGCATACTAGTATGATGGAGACTACTATTCTGTATATCTCTCATCCGCATTCCTATTTAGGTTCATAACTGATACCCGATCGAGCCTTGGGTTCTAGCACTTGGTCCAAACCGATCACCTTCCTATTTCAGTAAATAGATAAGCACGCTACGACGCATCTACACTATCAGCAACAGCCACGTTGAAGTTATCGGAATTCAGGAAACTGGGGACATTTATTCTAACTGAACATACATAGAACGCGCCCATCCCAACATCGATTGCAGGTTGAGCTAGTGGAAAGCAAGAGATGTATTCAGCAAAGCAAGTTCACCCCGACGCCATCGACGGCCGCACGGTCGACTTCATCATCTGCGGAGGCGGAACGTCGGGTTGTGTCATCGCATCACGCCTGGCACGGATCCCGGACATATCTGTGCTCCTAGTCGAGTCGGGCAGGGATTCTGGTCTTGCGCCAGACGTCCTGATTCCGGGCCACTATGTCAAGCAGCTCCAGGAGGACAAAGCCGGTCTTTGGGAGCTCGAGACTGTTCCCCAGCAACACTTGAATAATAGACGCTTGGTTTTCCTCCGTGGGAAACAGCTGGGAGGGAGTTCGTATGTATTCACGACTTTCTTTTCCCTCTTGCAATTGCTTATTGTGTGCCAGCGCGGTGAATTATATGGCTCTTGCTCGAGGCCCGGCTGCAGACTACGACGAATGGGCGAGGCTGACTGGTGACGATGGCTGGAAATGGGAGAATGTGCTCCCCTTGATGAAGGAAGTGAGTTCGCCAGTATCCAACTCGCAGAAGAGCATGTAACTCACACGAAGAGATAGCTCGAGGATTTCGACCCGAAATTACCACCGGGGGCGAGGGATTTCGCACAGCCTAAGGCTGCTGTTCATGGATCATCAGGGCAAGAGACCCCAGACGTTAATTGGAAACCCCGACTAACACTATATTAGGCCCCTGAAAGTCGGCTTCGGAGAGGAGTTAGTACCGGGTGTGAATACGTTCTTTCAGGCGTGTGTTGAGGTCGGAATGCCCATATGCCTGGACAACAACTCTGGGGACCCCGTGGGAGTCGGACTGGCTCAGTTCAATGTTCGTCGAGGCGAACGGAGCTACGCTGCGAATGCTTTCCTGGACGACCCTGCTCGTGCTGGTTTGCGAAATTTGACAGTCCTGACTGATACTGAATGCGACAAGGTTTGCAGCAACGGCCGAATCGCCACGGGAGTCGATTTATATCACAAGGCAACTAAAAGATCAGGTAGGCCGTTTATATGTTTGCCGTTCTACAGCTGAGGCTTATTGTTATCAGTCCATGTGAGATGCCGCAAAGAGGTAGTGCTTTGCTCGGGAACGTTCGGGTCTCCTAAAATATTGATGCTGTCAGGCATTGGGCCCCTCGACGTACTGCAGCAGCACGGCATTCCTGCAGTTGTAGACTCGCCGGGTTCGTTCTAAAGAAATACATTCACTTATCGTTACTTGCAGCTGACATGTTCAACTAGGATGCGGTCGAAATATGCTCGACCACTCCATTATCACCTGCGAATACAAAGTAGACGACAGCATCCCAGCGCATAACCAGATATTCCTCGACTCAGCGCTCTATGACAAGGCTAAAGCCCAGTATGCCCACAGTCGCACTGGACCATTAGCCACGTACGGATCGAGCGGCTCCGTGTCCTTCCCAAGGATCCAGAGGCTGTTTGAGTCCAAAGAGTTTGCTGAGCTCGATAGCCATACCCAGCAATTCCTACTGGAACCCACCAGGCCCTCGGCGGAAATCTGGCTCGGGTCTGGCCCGTCCTTTTACCCAACTAATGATCCGTCCAAGAGCTACATCACCCATGAAATGCTCATCCAGAATAACCTGTCCAAGGGCACGGTGACCATCCGCTCGCCAGATCCACGCGACCCTCCGCTAGTTGATCCGAATTTCCTTGCGCACCCATTTGACAGGCGTATCGCTATTGAAACAGTTCGGGCTGCTTTGAAGGTGGCCAGCGCGGAGGCGTACCGGGGAACAGTTGAGACTATGGTGCATGGTCCCAACATCGACATTGGAGTCACCAACCCGGACACAATCGCAGATGAGGAGCTGCTGCAGTTTATTAAAGATAATCTCGACCAAGGTTATCACAGTATGGCTACCTGCAAGATGGGGAGACGTGGCGATCCGACTACGGTTGTCGAGGATGGATTCTGTGTGAAGGGAATGCGAAATCTACGAGTGGCAGATCTCAGCGTGTGTCCCATCTTGACTTGGTAAGTTGTTCTGACCTTCTGATAGAATCGACTGTTAACCCGTGCTTAAAAAGCAATCATACGCAAATCAACGCTTACTTGATCGGCCTACGCTGTGCGCAAGAGCTGGAGGAGCATTATAGGGAGACCCCAAAGCGGACTGGGAAATTGTAGAGGTGCACTGTCGTTGATATCCAGGAGGGCGGAGAACTTAAATCAGAAGCAAATTGACATTTCCAAATCCCAGCATCAAGTCTAAGTATCTCGTTGGCCGTTCACCAGCCCATACACCCTCTAAGATGTTCAGCGCGCTTTGCACGTTGCCAAACCCGCCGGATGTCTGCATACATTGAGCTCGCTCTCTCAGCCACTCGTGCCGTTTGGAGTCCCGGACTTCAAGGCCGGCATGGAAAAGCGGCCAAAGTAACTGGTCAGACCATCCTGAAGCCGGGGGTGTAGATCTTGCATGGTAGAAAACGCTTGAAACTAGCCAATCAATCTCGTACTCGTCGATCTCGCATTGGAACAGCCGGATTATATATAGCAGGATCGCATATCTGTAAGCCTCTGTCAAGTGGAACCAATGCTTTCCCCGGTCTGATTGACTCGGGCTTTGTAGTAATCTCTGCTTTATTTCTTCCACTTGATGTAGTATCTCTGGCGACGGCGACTCTGCAATGCAGTCTCCCTTATACAGGCGGACGGCCTCGCACACCAGCTGGAACTGCTCCGAGGTGCATGGGAAAACATCAAAGCTCCAATTACGACCACTCCCATTCAGAAACCCTTCTGTATCTTGGGAAGAGAACACGGGCTGCCGTGAATGCGAAGCCGCTGCCATTATATCTAGCCTGAAAGCACAAAATGAGAAAAGGTCAGCCCGTTGGAACACGCCGGATACAAAGTCACATCGAGGGGGTTGGTTTCCACTACCCACCAGACCAGGTACTGTTCCACAAAGCAGCCAAGGGTGCGATCTGAATCACGTAGTTCAATCAACCTCTTTGCTCCCCAGAAGTGAGATTCGAAGTTTGAAAACCCTCCCTGGCAGATGTCGCAGAGGCAGAGCATCAGGATCGTCGCTATTGTTGCGGGGTGTTTGGCGCGCGATTCGGAGTACAAATCCTCTTGGAGACGTTTCATTGCCTTGCCTTTGAATCTCAAGAACTCGGGCAGGAACTGGGTTGTCCCTATCCGTGTGTTGAAGTGGCACGCTGCCAGAGCAGCACACGCATACAGTAGAGACGGTACCTCAGTGGCAAGGTGGAAGATGTAGTCGCGGTATGGATTTGCGGGGGCGTAGTTATCAACGCACAATTTAGGAACAACTTCGCAGAGGTCTGTAAATGAGTATGTCAGTATTTACTTTGGGTGTTGCAGTGCGGCCGAAGTCCTTACGGTACTCCAAGATGAAATTCAACTCTTCCGGGATACGAAATGGGTCGAGTCCAAAGAACAAAGATGGTTTCGAATATGCGGATAATTCTGATTCAACAGGTGCATCACAGAGCAGATTGAAATCAGGAGGGGTCTCTACTCGTCCAATGTCCAGGAACGCATTGTGCGACACTCCAGGCGGAGTAGTGCATAATAATGGGTCAATTTGCGAGTCTGCATTTATATCCCACAGCAATGGTTCGACCGGCGGCGGCGCCGTCGAGTCGTCGTTGCGGGTCACCTCATTGCTCGCCTGGGAATCATAGCCATCCCTTCTCGGTTCAGCGATCGGCCCAGCAGTCAACGAGTTGATAGAATGCACCGGTGAAAGTGTCTGAGTTGAAGGGGCGCGTTGAGCACGCCGCGGTCGCTTTTGTCGCTTCTCGCCTGAGCCCAAACTGACCGGGACAGTTTTGCCAGCAAGTCTCCCCCTGCTTGCTAGCCCTGACCACCGCAGCAAGTAGCCCTCGCAAGCCAAAGCATTGGACTCACAGGTGCCACATGCAGGGAGGCGTCGGTCGCAGCGCCGTCCTCGGCGGCGGCATGTTTTGCAGGCTCTTCCGGAAAACTGGGAGGTCGACATGGCCACAGGTGGGAAGAGACGTGAGAGAATCGAAAGGCAGGAAAGGATAAAATGCACCGTAAAGATAACGGTAACCAATGCGGGGAAGCCCACAGCAGCTCTTATCTTCGCCTCTAACTGCCTGTTAGGGTTTACGGGCTTGTTAGGGTTTATGGAATTGGGGTACTTGAACGGTGGATACTACAGTCTGGGGTTTGATTGCAACTAACTCATTTGCTAAGCCTGAATATATCTTAGAAATCGAGGTTTATTGTCTCCTCCACTTGACATGGCCGGCCAAGGCGCACAGTGGCTCCTTTGCTTCGCAGCTCCATGACAATGGTAAACAGCGTGGCATCCATTCCCAGCGGTCCCTCCTCGTATCGACAGATCGAATACGGAAACCCTTTATGGTCATCCAGCATGTCCATGATATCTGCCATGGTCGGTCCCTCTTTACCTGTCGAAGATCCATATTCAAGGGCTAACTGCTCGATCCGCCGCTGTCGCATAGGCGAATCTACCAGCCAATTTGCATCTACAACACCACGGTGTGGTAGCAGCAGGTGATTTGCATGGAAGATCTGACCCTGCCAATCTGTTTCAATACACTCGGTCGTTCTCGCTGTGGCTTCCAGTCCGAAAGCATTTTCTTGGTCAGCGATCAGGATATGCGCGGATGCACCGAGGCCAACTTCTTCCAGCTGCCGAGCAGCAGCTTCCGCGGACGAGCTCTCCAGCACCGCTCGAAGACCAAGGTGGACTGGAAGTCGAGACGAATCGCAGCCGGGCGCTTTGATAGCATTCAGACATACGCCAACGCCTAGTTCATTCAGCCCTATCTTGCCAATAATCCCTGCTTCCGTGATCATCTTGATGCGAGGCCCGGTGTCACTGACGATATCCAAGACAAGAAGGTTCTGCTTCTGCTCCTCCATCCACTGTCTAAACGTGAGAAGGTGGCTGCAGCCATTAGGGTTCAAAGACTCACATCCCAGTTCTGTGCCAAAAAGGAATATTGGTCGGTTTTCCAGTACAGACTCGTGCACCCATCGTTGAACATCCCAAACGCAATTTCCGTGCGGATATTGAGGATCACAATGTCAATCAGTGGCAACTGAGAACCATCCGCAATGCCTTTTCTTTTAGTCAGGACAAATATAGTCACGTTCGCTAACTCACCCTGTATCTCGCTGTAGTATTTTGGCCACTTTTGCTTAATCTCCCTCCTCCAGTCTTCGGCGATTGTGCGTACAACAGGCCACTCGAGTTTGCACGTGTGTGCGAACATCTTCTTGTAGAATGAGACACTGCGTTGAACCATTTCTTTCGCGCCTATTCCGTGTGCGCTTCCAAGCTGTTATACTGGTTAATGTATATCCACAACCCGCGCTGCGAATAGGACAAAATAATCCGTGTACTTACTTCATACGGCGTTCCATGGCAGTGTATGGTTTTCATCTTAATGACTGAACAAGGGAAAAAAGTGTGATGTTCAGGTAGATGAGATTCAAAATTTGAATATTGTTTGGTGATATATTCCAAATGTAAAGTCCTTCTTGGTCTGCCGTGCCGAAAAGGCTCAATGGCTGCGCTCAATATTTGCCCTGTTTAGGAAGGTCGTTCAGCGGCCCGAACTCAAGGTCGCGACGATTATATACACACCAGCGCTCCTGGTCTCTCGAGTAGAAAATTTGCATGACATTGTTGCTCGATTGACGTTAGTGTCTACCCTATAATTCAAGATGGGAAAACGTGTGCTTGTAGGCTACGGAATCGACGTCGACGCAGTTAGTGGATGGTACGGTTCAGCATTTCCAACATTTTTTTATTATCTTCTTTCATTACCTTCTTTCATTATCACAACTAACTGCTGCCAGGATCAATTCCGAGGATGGATCTGCGCCCGATCTGACAGACGTCTCCCGTGGCGTCTTCGGTGCAACGGTGGGCATCGACCGTCTACTCAAGTTGCTAGATAGAAACAACATCAAGGCGTCTTGGTTCGTTCCAGGGCACTCAATCGAGTCGTTTCCAGACCAAATTCGGAAGATCAGGGATGCAAACCATGAAATGTACAAATCCCCCCCTGGATGTCGTGTTGACTGCTAATTTCGCAGTGGTTTACATGGCTACTCTCATGAACATGTCAATGTTTTATCGGAGCAACAAGAGCGAGATGTTCTCGCCCGCTCCATCGAAGTGGTGACTGCGTTTACCGGAAAGCGACCAAGAGGATGGACCGCGCCCTCGTGGAAGACTTCTCCCCGTAGCATCAAGTTACTAGAGGAGGCCGGTTTAGTAGGACATACACGATGAATTAAGCCGACAGCACAGACAGCTAACTTGGATACAGGAATATGACCATTCATTCATGCATCACCACTCCCAGTTATACTATCTTCCGCACTTCCCAGAGGATATCACAACAACAGATGTATCAAAACAAGCTCCCTCGTGGATGGTTCCCATGGGGAAGCTAACTGCCAGCAACATCGTCGAAGTCCCGGCAAATTGGCACCTGGATGACTGGCCTCCCTTTCAGCTTGAGGACGGACCGTCGCATGGGTATGTGGACCCTCACGTCATCGAACGGCTCTGGAAAGATCAGTTTGACTTCCTCTACAGCGAGTACGAAACTTTTGTGTTTCCGATATCGATCCATCCGCAGGTTAGTGGGAAGCCACAGGTTATGCTCTTGCATCAGAGATTGATTGACTATTTGAATGCCCATGAGGGGGTCGAGTGGTGTACCTTTGGGCAGATGGTGGATGAATTTAAGGCTGGGCGGATCGGGAGTGTACAGATAACTGGTGGTGTAGGGCCATAGCTGTATTGTATTGAAGGAGTTACTTTGATTAATCAATAGTGAGTTGCATACAGGTTCTGAAGTATATATATACATCTTGTCTCTAGTGATTGCCAAAACCCGGGATAACTTCTCCATGGGGCCACTGTTTTCCAAGAATCCTCCTCCATGTGGCTATTGTTTGCACAGGCTCAACGATTAACATCAAGAGAGCGCTACTGAATCTGGTAACATATGATAGGTAGGGCACGCTAGCTGAAAACACGTAATATCTGAGCCAGCTTCCTTTTCGGATTACATTATCGACACCAGAATATCAGGATATTGCCATGGGGTAGTGCAGATATTACCAAATTAACGAATAAAGTAAATTGGAGGTTCGGATTATTATGTGGTAGCCCATAGCTTCTTGTTGGCATTAAGATTAGCAGTGTAATTAGTAAAACAGAGCCTGCTTTATATATATAAACCAAGCACATATTTTCCAAATTTCTTGCCCTTAAAAAGGGGTTTAAACCTGAAAACTTGTGTCTTCGGGGACACTAGAAAGAGTCACCAAGGATGGCTGATCCAGCTAAGAGACGATATGAAACAGTAAGTGGCAGAATCAGCCTTCCTCCTCTCCTTTATGCAGGGAATCGCATCTGTCATTAACTGCGGATCACCCCACGTTGCCGGATAAGGCCATGAAGTCCAGCGCCATCTCAGCAATTGCTTTTAAACAGTCCTGGCCACAGTTCGAAACGGAATTCCCATTTCCTCGTCTGCCTCATCCTGATCTGGCTCGTCACGGCCTGCTGGATGGCATCTCTTCTTCACGAATTTCGGGAGATGGTCAAATGCGTGCTCCCCGGTCTTTATATTGACTGTTTAGCGAGTTAGTGCACCCGGAAACACACAGTGATATATGGGGTCTGTACAAATATGGTTCATTTCTTCCAGGCTAATCTGCGCCGTTCCGCTTGGGACCTATGATTCAGTAAGTTAGCGTAGTCTGAACAATCGAAGATGCAATCTAATTCTCTTCTGCTGCCGCCGGACTCACCAGGAAAAACACAAGGACAAACGCCAATGCATTGAGAGTTCTGTCAGAGTAATATATATCAGTGTCTCTGTAGTGGTCTGGATGGGACGTGTATGTATGCACGCACGTAAAGGCAAAAAGAAGATTCGAATGCCCATAAAGATCATCCTTCCCGCTGGGTGTAAATTTGATCGTCAACCTGGGCACAAAGAGGATTAATATACTGAGGCCGATGAAGTTCACCATGACGCTGAAGCTCATGCCAACCTCTGGACCCGTTAATATTAGTAGACATCCAGTCCTAACAGGGCGCTGGTGCTTACCTCGAAACGCGAGAGGAAACACTTCAGCACTAAAGGTGAACGGGACAGGCCCGGCGCCAATGCCGTAAAAGAAAGTAAAGACTACAATAGCAAATATGGCGACCAATACTTCTCGCGAGCTATCGTGTTCAATACGGAAAAAGAGACTGATTGCCAAAAGGGTGAAGAACATGCCGCCGAGAGAGATTAATAGAAGAACTCGACGACCCCTCCAGTCAATGAATTTGTAGGCCGGGATCGTGAACAAAAAATTGGCCAATCCGAAACCTGCCTGGACATAGACCCGAAATGCCTGGCTATAGTCCATGGGATGTCCATCACTTACCAAAATTGAGCCAAGCAACTTGGTCATTGCGCTCTGGCTCGGCCCCGTTACAAAGAAGCTGGCCAGGCCTTGCCTGTCCCAGGTTCTGAGCGCTTTGAAATACCTCCGAGGAATAAAACGAAAGAACATTGATCTGCGAGGACTGTCAGATCGAAGAAGATCCACTGGAGATATTTGATGGCACCAAATACACACCCCACATAGCTGCTGAGCCAGCATCACCAAGAAGGCCGCCATACAGGCTCTACGATTTCGCGGAACTGTAAACAGAGATTTCACTCTCTGGAAGAATGATTGTGCTTCGACTTCGTCCTGGTACGGATTCGCACGCCACCATTGCTCTGGTGGTTTACCGTGGAATAGCTCCGTTTCGACTTGCAGCTGGCTGTGGATATAGTATAAGTCTTTTGCAGCCTGGATATCGGTCCCTCGCAGCTGGCGAAGGCAGACGAATGCCTTTGCGTATTCCCGCTTCCGGATCAGGAAGCGTGGTGACTCTGGGCACAGATACACCAGGGCCAGAAGTATCAGTGCCGGAACTGCAGCGCTTCCCAGAATGCCTCTCCAGCTGCGTTCAAAGACCCAGTAGCAGACAAAACCAACGAATATCCCGCTGGAGTATGGTTCAGTAACAGACGGACAGGGAGCGGGTTGAAGCTGGTGGATATGCACTTACAACGTGTCAAACAGTTGCCACATCATCAGCAAGCGCCCACGTAAATGTTCTGCTGCTGCCTCTGCAGCGAAGACGGGAGCAATAGAAGCTTTCGCTCCAATCTGGGAGAGAGAAAACGATTGTCAGTCCATATCTTCATAGTCATGTTTGTGCCCCGTTGGCCATACCCCAATGCCAAGTAATAGACGACAAACCAGTATTGTCTGCCATGAATGACAATGCGCAGTCCCTGGAATTCAGCATTAATGTAAATTCGGTCTGGAGGCAGGCCGATGAGATTGAGATACCAATTACGCAGGCTGCACAGACTATTGCCGATATAAAAAGTGCGGGCCGCCGGCCGTACTGATATTCTTGTAAGGGATCGCTCAACCATGTCCCACTAAACAGCCGATTCGTTAGTGTGTAAGCGACAATGGTACTCGCGGTGGGATGTACATGATACTCGCTGATATCCACGGTGCCGCGTCAATTAAGGAGACTATATACGTCCCATGGGTTGTTAGGTGCCGTGAGTCGGGCACGGCGGGCATGGGGGCGCCAGTCAATATATGAAACACGTCCTGAGCGGCGTCCATGCTGGGAATATGCTGAAAAAAGGTGTCAGTGTAGGGGATAAGCTCACACTGCCATCCACGGGAACTGGCATTAATGGATGACTGTTGCCATCCTCTTCATGGGCATTAGTGTACGGAATTGACGTAGTAGATAGTCGCTGGGCTCGCTTACTGAATAATTGCTGCACATGCAGTAGCTAGGATGGTGGTCTTGAGCTCCTTCGTTTGCTGAAAGAATCCCAACCTCGTTTCGGACTTTATGGCCCGCCTTTGGGGCGCGCTCAAGCCACAGGTCTCTATATTCGCAATATCCTGCGCTATGAGCGCTCCCTTGATGAGCAGCTCAAGATCGACCACCTCTTCCAGTTCGTGATTGCCGTGGAACCAGGTGACATCCCCTTTCAGCTCTTCGGGTGTACGGTCTCGCAGCGGATTGGGGTTGCTAGATACAGCGGTGGTTAGGAAGATTACCCTTAAAAGTAGACTGATGATAGTGATGTACTTACCGTCGCTTTGTATTCGTGCGACCTGATTGATGCATACCTCTGGAGAAGCTTCCGAAAGATGTTCGACGGACGCAAGGGGCTGGTCGTAGCGCAGCTCTAATTCAACAACATAAGAGGTTTGTAGGGGAGGAATATTCCTAGGCCTTGTTGTATGTGTACGGGAACGGAGCAGTGAATTACTCGATAATTGCTGGCGCTCAGCTGGCAAAGACCCAGTCAGAACAGTCGAACGAAGGCCAGCCAGGACCTTCTCACTGTGAGAGAATGAGGCTGAAAGCACAGCCCAGCAGATACTGGTTCAGGACTGTTTGTCGCACGGGCCTGAGACATTTCCGTATGGCGGACGAATGAAGTCCAGCCGCCCACCACCAATTAATAATAATGCATCATAGGGACAGGCATTCTCCGCTGACAACGCGACTAGTCCTAAACAACTATAATATTAGACGGTCTCTTGGTGGATATGGAGGTGCTCCCACCCGATTAGCAGGGTGTCCTGACGTACGATTGGCTATTAGACATGGAGGCCATCGACACAACAGAGCAAAGGCGGGCGGTTGGACACCGTGGTGCGGCGATGAGCGTCCCCGATTGCCAATTAGGAAGGCCAGGAGGAACTGCACCAGCCTCTCAGCAATGGGAATCGACGAGGCTGCGCTCAGTCCCCGAGGCTGCCAGGATTAGCGGGCTCTCAGTCTCCGGGAATCACAATTCCCACCCCCTCTTTCCCCAGGCTTGTCTGTTGGACCCAGGCGGCTCTTGCCGTGGAATGTGGGACTTTATTTTCTTCCTTTGCTTGGGTGTCCCGAAAGTTGAAACTCCCTGGAATCCAGATATCTTACTTTGACTGACTGCTTCCACTCTGTCAGACAGCATATTATGACCATGGTCAAGAACATAATCAGCGAGGATGAAACAAGCTATATCCTAAAAGAGAAACTGGAGGCTCGCTTGCACGTCATATTTGGGTATCCCATCAAGGTTCAGGTAATACACTTGCCACCGACACTGCCTCCTTCGGTTGCAACCCTCTCGCTGACTGTTGATCCCGTCAAGCATATCAATGGCCGGTACTATTTCGAAGCGCCCAGGATGGTTACTCCGGTAAGCCTCGATCGCGATGATCCTGTGTCTGACTTGCTAATACGGGGGACACTGTCCTTGGCACAGGATGAGATTGCGTAAGATCTTTGACCATGCGCCTGGATTCAGCCTGACACCTTGTTTTAGTGCCCTTCGTGACTAGACATCTTGATTGGGACCGTGGTTGGACACCGGTGGACGGGAGGCATCTGATTCCTAGCAGCAGGTTGCACGGGAAGACGTTCTCCCGATGAATTCCATGCAGAGGGAAAGGCAGAATTGTGGCCTCGTGTATGTACTATACAGTAGTGACCTAGCCACGCCGTGGGGCGAATTCAAAGCTGTCCTCGATAGTGCCTTGTAATTGCCAGTTGCCCCATCAGCTGCGCCCACTACACCCCTAGAATCACGTATATTAGATTTTAGCCCTCAGTCATTCACAGTTTTGGATTCCTCCAGCTCACCTTCATGATGTCAGTTCTTCCTCCTTCGCATCCGACTTTCTCCGACCAAAGTGCCACTTACTACGATGGAATACGAGCATATCTACGCTCTCCGGCCTTCACTTCTGACCCAGAAAAATGCAATATCTACGTATTTGACAATACACCCAATGGCCTGGCCCATACATTCACCAGCAGCGAGAGATTCGAATCCCACATTGCAGACACACAGAAGCCTAGTGGTCGGATAGTGTATGTATATCTCTACATGTATTCATGCAGGCTGGCTGACGAATGCAAGTTCAATATGCTCTCCGAACTCGATGCGGCCATTGGGCATTACTGAGCAGGCCTGGAGCAAGCTCATGAACAGATACAACGTGGACGCCTCCCTCTCCGACCTCGCTGTTTCGTTTGGGGATAAGCCACGGAGCTCTGATGCCGGCCTTGGGGCATTCACCGTGCGGCAGAAGGCAAATGGCGCGTATGGTATTACACTCTCTCGCGCAATTTGGAATTGTGTCTCATGCTAATCCGCTTTCACTTCGTTTGCAAGACATGCACTACCTCCTCACATATGCCGAAGATGACACCAGAGGAGGCATATCGTCATGGAAGATCCGCCAGGCTTGTGTTTTCCATCGCTATGACCCGTCAGGATCTGGAAACCTTTTCATCTTACTTCACGCAAATCCGCAGTCGCCGCTGCAGAGACGCATAGAACATACTATTGCGACAAGCCCGGTCGCCCTATTCGAACAGTGGTTTTCCATGCATCTGCTGGTTCTGTCTACCTACCTAGGCGGTTGGCGCTGGTACATTCGGAATCTAGGCGACGAGATCGAGAAAACGGTATGTCACACGATGCCATCCCCAAGGACCATAGAATAAAGACTAATTTGTGTGTGGTAGGTGGACATAGCACTTACTCTGGATTTCTCGAAACCTCGCTCAGGGGACCACAAGGGTGGTCTTGTCCATCTTCTCAAACAGCAATACCTGGGTGATAGGATCCTCCCACTGGCCTCTAGTCTACGCACTGCGCTGGTGACGCTGCACAGGCTGGAAGATATGAATTCCCTCCTCCGTTCGAAGACATCCACCGATGGTGGATTCCAGACTGTAGTGGACAGTCTGGCGTATCACGTAACCACTCTAGAAGGGCACTTGGAAAGCATCAACGTGCTAGAAAGAAAGATTCGAGGGATATCTGACCTCGTATGTTGACAAGGCCCCTTCACCGTTTTACCTCTCTGTTATCGAACGTGGCTAACCTGGCTGAATCATGTATAGCTGGCGGTTGCGCTGACAGTGGACAACCAAACCGTGACCATAGACATCAACAACAAAATGTTGGATCTTAATAACAAGCTCCTCAAACTCACAGACGAGTCTTTAGATGGAAATACTACTGTTCGGATTGTGACTCTGGTCACTTTGATATATCTCCCAGCCAGCTTTGTCTCTGTGAGTGTTATCTTACAACAAAGTAAGATTTGCCGGACTCTAACATTGAATATAACTAGACCCTCCTTGGAATGAACCTCTTTGATTATGGCAAGACCGGCGATTTCGAGATATCGCATCAGTTTTGGATCTTTGTTGTGATTGCAGTGCCTTTGACCGCGCTGACCGTGGGATCCTGGTATTGGTTCAGTCGACGACAACAAAAATTAAAGGAAAAACGTGGAGCGATAGAGCTTGGGGAATGATAACTACTGTGACTAACATGGGTTATGGTATTTCCGAGTTGTTGAATTGATTTTATGGCTAGACTTGTATTATTTATAGATTTCTGTACCAATATATATCTGCGTATTCTTCACGGGGTTTCTACACAGTCAAGATATAAAAAGACAGCTAAGCCAGGACAAGCGACCCTTGTTATTCTTATGAGTATTTGACGCTAGTTTCAGAGGAGAAGCGCCTCGCTCGGACTCGCTTCGCCAACTTGGTCCTTAATTACGAGAGAAACAAGGGTCATTGGTGCGTAGAGGCCACCCTTTACTGGCTATTTCTCCGCCTCACCACCCCCACGGGGTGAATAGCCACTGCCGGGGGACAAGGCTGCGTCTGACGCACATGACGTTCCTAGTACATGGTATTTGTCATTTCAGCACTGCTGGAAGGGCCAGAGCGAAAATGTAGCTGCCTATTATGTTCTCCGAGCTGACATTCGCTTCCCCTGCATCTCCGTCTATCTCTTTCCTCATCATCAACGAGATACTTGGAATCACGGGCACTCGGCATCCCCTTTCTGATACTATGCAAGCAACGCGTGATAACGTTAAAGGTATGTGCGTGCTTGTTCTCTGCTTGAACCCCTGCGAGAGCTGCCGTTGCTGATGCTCGAGACCTGACCACCAGGATTTTCCACAGCCTTGTATCGCCGGATCTTCGCCTACGCATTTTGAGACCCTTGTGAAGAAGATGGACCGGATGTTTCGAAACCGTCGACCGAATGAAGTGCGAGCCCAACTCCTGATAAAGGTATCCAATGCCATAGAGGAGTCGATGCCAGCAAATGAACGATTCGCGCCTCGTGACAGACTCGCGGCGATTTGGACATTCGAGACACTGAAAGACTTCTTCTGGCATCATAGGCTATCCCTTTCTCCGGTATCTATCCACAGGATTCGCAGTGACTTTTTGCAAACAATATCTATTCTGATATATATCAAATGGGATGGCTGGCCGCGGTTTGATGAGGTCTTCCTTTCATACGAAGGCCCTATGGAAACCCGGGATCGCACCGATCGCAGGATCCGACACTACGATATCCAGACCTTGAAGAGGGACGACTTCCTAGGCCCAGAGGCTGGCGGCCAGTTCCTGCACATGCGCAGCGTCTTCTGTCCAATTTATATTGAAGAAGGAAGCGATTCAGTTTGGGAACATGGTGAGAGACTTCCGTTCCTTGCCGCAAAGTCCCAACTGCGTGGAAGAGGAGGGTTTGGAAAGGTTACTAAGGAGGTAATCGCGGCGAAACACTACTGCACAAAGAGCGGCATTCAAATGGTATGGATTTGTGTAAATATGGTTGTTGCCCCTGAGTATGATGTGACCGCGGAGCTGACATATAACGGCGTATAGCCAGAGGTCGAGGTTGCACGCAAAGTGTTCACATCCAAGATCGACTTCGATCGAGAGAAATGGAACCTGAATAGACTTGCCGAGTGCGTGGCTCAGCATAAACACATCGTGCTGCCTCTTGCAACAATTACCGTTGGGAACCAGTTCAACATATTGTTCCCTCTGGCGCAGATGGACCTCGAGAAATTTCTCCAAGGGCACTTGCGACACCCCGAGATGTGCGAAATGAACGACATCATCGACGAAGCCATCAATGTGGTGGACGCCCTGGACCACTTGCACGACCGGCTCGGCGTCTCCATTCACGGATACCACATGGACGTGAAGCCCGCCAATATCCTGGTTTATGAGGATTCTGGACACAGAGAGCAGTCGGGGGTGGGCAGTTGGAAGATAACCGACTTTGGTCTTTCCATAATTGCCCGTGCAGGCCGGCGAGGGAGCGCAGATGGCCTTCCTCAAGATCGAGTCACCGAGACCAGGACGCACCTGCTACGCAGGGAAGGCACTTATCAAGCACCAGAGGTGTGCAGTGGGCCTGGGCCGTGCCGGCGGAGCGATATTTGGTCATTCGGGTGTATCCTGGTCCGGGTTCTTGCCTTCAAACTTGACGGGATTGACGGGCTTCGTGCATTGGATGACCTCCGTCGATTGGACAATGATGGGATTGGATACTATGAGGATGACCACTTCACCAGGGGAAACCCGCCTGTGCTCAATCCGCATATTGAGAATTGGATAACAGGCCTCGCGCAGGGCAACCGACAAGGATATCCTGATGAGTTCCTTCACGGCTGTGCGAAGATGCTCTTGTCTATTCTGCAAACTGACAAAAATGCGCGGCCGCTTGCAAGGGATGTCAAGGAAGAGCTGGGGTCCCTCAAAGCCTATCTCAATATACCTCAACAGCCCGACTCGGCATCAGATTCTAGTTCTGGCTCTGGGGACGAGAGCTCCCCATCATTGCCCCCGTCGACAGAGCCTTCGACTGTCTATGCAAATAGTCCGGACCTAGCCTTCTTGACAGATAGGTTAATTCAAGATATAAAGAACAATGACATCACGGGCGTTGAGCAAATCTTGAGCCTCCGTGTGAACATTGACAGGGCCAACGAAAGCAATGAAACGCCCTTGGGTGTCGCCGTAGAGCAAGGAAACGAAGAAGTCCTTGAGCTCCTCCTTAACGCTACAGCGAATGTCGATGCAAGGTCTGCAGGAGGCAAAACGCCCCTATTGATAGCAATCCGCAAGGGACACGACAGGATAGCCCAGATTCTCCTGGACCAAGGGGCCAACAGCAAAGTCTACTCGGATGAAGGGCTTACGTGTCTCCATTATGCGACCTGGCCCCAGACCAGCGCTGGGCTTCTTCGACTGTTGATTGCGCAGGTTCGGCGTATCAACATCGACATCGACATCCCAACTCACGACGGCACGCACAGAACACCCCTCATGATGCTGCTTAAACATTTTGCAGATGACAGGGACTGGGAAGCAAAGTTCAATGGCTTGGTTGAGGCCGGGGCGGACGTCAACCGCCGTGATGCAAACGACATCTCACCACTACGATGTGCTGTAACAGAGGGCTCGACCACGGCGGTCAGGTTGCTCATTGAGCAAGGTGCAAACCTCGAGGATTTCTCGGCCGTTCACCCTAAGAATAATGCCATCAAAACGGAGTTCCAAAGGGCTTACGAGACACGCCGCCGCGGAAGTCTTGCTAGTTCTCGATCGAGGCGAAGCTTGTGGTCGTGGAGCCTTATTCGGAGGGTTTTTTCCTCGTGAATATTCGCCGTCTGTACTTGTGCCATTTCCCATGTTCCAGTTGATGGTGTCCATCGAATTTGGGATACCTTGAGGCAGAAGGACGGAGGTAATTCCTTGAACGACTTGCAGGCATGTATCTATAACTGATGACGCGCGATCTACCTTTCAGACGGATTCTCCTCTAGCCTCCTCCGTCTTACCTCCCGCGAATAACACGGGACGGCATGCATTCTCCTCCATGGTAAGCCTGGGGACGGGCTGATGCCCCGCTTGCCAGTATATGTATAGCCGAGGTTCAATGGATGACATCCAGGGGGCTTACAGAGTTCGAACTATGGATGATGCTCCAGGAGTTGCAGGGATAGCCGAGGAAATGCGGGGGAGACTAACCTTATTTCTAGGTTGCGGGGCAAGTCTTGTATTGCTTATCAAAGGGAATGAATATAACTATTCGCCGCCCATGAAGCCTTAACACGCCCGCTCGACCACTAGTATTATTGTGGCGTTTTCATAGCTATTGGAATGCTGACTCTCGCATGATGCCTGCTCAGTTCACCTCTGGAAGGCGCCAGTTCAGTCTCTACAACCTCTTTACCATCCTGGCCGTTTCCTTCGGGTCTGCTTCCTATGGCTGGGCTTCGTCCGCCATTGCCCCTGTCCTCGCCCTGCCCGAGTTCTCGGAATATTTTGAACTCACGACCAGGCCCAACGGCCTCTCTCTGCAGGCCACAATTAATGGACTCTTCCAGACGGGAGGCCTTTTAGGCGTCTTTATCGTTAGCTGGTTCGCCGATAAGTACGGCCGTCGCGTCGCCATTGCTGTCCCTGCTGTCATCCTCGTGGTCACAGCTGCGTTGTTGGCGGGCGCAACAAACGTTGGCGAGTTCATCGTCTGGCGCTTCTTTGCCGGTGCCGGGACTTTTATGATCCTAGCTGCTGTTCCTACTTACATGACTGAGGCTGTGCCGCCTCGCAATCGCGGTATGCTCGTTGACATCCACGGTGCGGCTCTACTGTTTGGCTATATGAGCGTCATATGGGCCGGCTATGGCGTCTTTTTCTGGAAGAATCCAAACAACTGGAGAGTCATATTTGGTAGGTCAGTCCTACGAGTGTGTTATCTATCCGTGGAGCAATTTGCATGATAATCAGGGACAAGCAGCAGATGCTAATTAAATCACAGCTCTCCAAGCATTGTTCCCTCTTGCTGTGCTGTGTATGCTTCCATTCCTTCCCGAGTCTCCACGATGGCTCATCAGCAACGGTCGCTACGATGAGGCGCGGACCACCTTGGATCGTCTTCACACGTCTGAAGAGGCCAAAATGGAGTTTGACCAGATCATTTCGCAGCTCCGAATCGACAGCCAGCTGCCGAAAAGCTACGTCTCCATGTTCACCAAAAGATCCTACCGCAAACGCTCGCTTCTCTCCATCGGTACTACATGTGCCATTCAGTGCTCGGGAATCTTGGTCCTCAACAATTATCAACCCACTCTATATGCCACGCTCGGGTACAACGTCGAGAAGCAGTTACTGCTCGAAGGTGGGTGGATTACGCTTGCCTGGGGTTCCGGCGTGCTGGGCTGCTTCATCATCGATCGAATGCCTCGCCCCAAGCTCATCGCCGGAGCCCTGGCCGGCTGTATGGTATGCCTTATCATCATTGCCGCTCTGATTGCCAACTTTGTGCCCAGTGACAACAGTGCTGCCCTCAACGCCATTGTCGCATTCCTGTTCATCTACGTCATTTTCTATGAGGGCGGCCTCGACGGCACTCAATTTGCTTATATCGGCGAGATCTTCCCAACTCACTTACGCCCCAAGGGCATGAACTTGGGTGTCGCGGGTATTTGCTTGATGAATATCATTTGGCTTCAGTCGGCGCCGGCCGGTATTGCTAATGCGTCATGGAAGTATTTCCTGGCCTACATCATTCCAGGCTGCTTGGCTGCCATTGGTATCTGGCTTTTCTTTCCCGACACTTGGGGCATGCCTCTTGAAGAAATTGCCATGATTTTTGGAGTAAGCCAGATGCCTCCTAGAAAGGATTACTCGCTAACCTCTTCAGGATGTGGACGAGGTAACCGAAGGCCGAGAAGATGCATCTGCCTCGGACAACTTCGAAGAGAAACACCGGATGGGGCATGTAGAGCAAACACGGGGCGAAACTATAGCATAACTCGGGGTTTCATGTTTTGATGACACTGCGAGGGAAGCTTGACAACTCCTTTACCCTATATTCTAACTAGATATAGAGTAGTTAGTAATATACTTTTAAAAATAATTATTATAAAGAAGTCCTCTAAATTACTATATAGTCCTATAACTACCTCTATCTAAATCCTTGGATACTAAGTAGTTTTGATTATCAACTACTTATCTTAAAATAATATATAAATAAGCCCTTTTAGAACCTGTATAATATATTCACCAACCTCTTTGGCACCAAACTAGGGTGATGTTGGTTAATATATAGTCAACCAAATACAAGGACTCTTATGTCATCACAGAACCCCGCCGTTCAATCTTAGACTCATCAGCATAATCAGAATCATCCATCATGGAGGCTCATCAAGCTTCTAGGGCATGCTTCAACTGCCGGTATTATCATTCGGGAAGATATAACTGCTCTCTCTGCTGACCCATTCAGGACGCTAAAGCGCAAATGCTCCCGAGACCTTCCGGCATGCGCCTTGGTGGGTGTCTCTTACTCCTGGTGGACAGCCCAGTAGTTTAATTGCATATTAGTGTTTACGTCTAGGAAAGGCCTGCTGCTATGAAGGTGCACGGTTTCCTAGTAATACACAGGCATCACCACTACGCTCCCAGCAGGATACGACCCCACTCTCAGCATCTACCGGCCTTGGTGAGACAACAGCTCTATCGCGGTTTTTTCTCGATTCAGATGCATATCGTCCTATGAGTCTCGATGCGATACCAAAAATCGCTGCGCCTGATGAAATCCATGGCCTCCTCGGCTCGCAGAGTGACATCGACACAGTCTACTTGGAGTACTTTTCTGGAACCCACCGCTGGCTTCCTATTCTGAGTCAAAAGGAAATGTCTGAGAGAGCATGTACCACTGACCTGAAACTAGACGCCGGTTTCTCGCTTTTGGTGTTGAGTATGAAGTTGTCATCCACTCCCATCGAGATGCAAGATGTGCACTCGTCGCTTTATAACGCTGTAACAGAGCTGTCGTTCAGGCTGGAAAACAACGGCCTTTTGTCTTTAGATTTGATCCAATCGCTCATCTTGATGTCAATATACCAGGTCGCGCATGGGTTATACCCCGCTGGCTTCATGAGCGTTTCACGAGCAGCACGATTAGCAACTCTCATGGGCCTGCATAACAGGGACAAAATCCAGTTATACGCAAAACCAAACACATGGACAGGACGAGAAGGCGAAAGAAGGACATGGTGGGCAATTATGATTCTCGACATGTATGAACCCTAACCCAATTAACTTAAAATTCTTCTCACCATTCTTCGAAGATTCACCAATATGAAGATCCCCGGCTTACCCCCTGCCACACCCCCACCAGGCACCGCAGACCTCCTCCCATGCACAGAAGACGCCTGGGATAGCGGCCAAGTAGCCTCCAACCAGCCATTATTTGTCGACCACTCCCCAGCCGATTTCTCGCTCGGCCTATTCGCCAATACATGCCAGGCCGCACATCTTCTAGGGAATGTAGCGCGGCACCGGGACCGCAATAACACCGATCCTGCAATCGACCGCCGTCTTTACCTCTCAGAAGCCTACCAGATCCATCTAACGCTCGTGTCGCTGGGCTTACATCTAAGCCAGGTATGTTTCGTTGGCGACGGCGATATTGACAAGAGCCACTTCGTCGCCATAGCGCTGTGCTGCTGCGCTCGGATAACGCTGTATGGGATATACGGGTGTAACGAGAATTCGTCCACAGGGGGAACTCGAATAGTCGAGGAGATATCCATGCAACAAGCCTCAATCGAAGGTCTATATGAAGTTGTCGAAAATGTAAGCCGTCTGGCGGAGTCTATCCTGCGTTATGCGTCTGTATCAGATGATGCAAGACTTTGCCGTCTGAGTCCGCTGTTCAGCCACTGTCTTTACCTGGCTATATCCGAGTGTGCGTGGTTCTATCGCGAGGAGAAGAGTGTAGCTAGGGCGAAGCAGTTGCAAGGGATTATTGAGGCGTTGCGGGCTCTGGGAAGGGTTTGGAGGACTGTTGGTATGTTTCAGGTCTTGCATTGATGGTCGCTGTACTAACGATTGGTAGATGGTTATATGGCGCTTCTTGAGGATGAGGGTTCTCTTATGTCTCATGACTAGTTTGCGAAGGAGCAAAAATAAAGCCTTCTCTGGTTCTTTCAGTCATTCCTCAATCAAAATTTAACTAGCCACGTCGGTCGACTTTGCAATTTCAGATATTCTGGCATATCCTTCTCCTAGTTCCTTCAGTCGTTGCCCCAATATACCATAGCAATCGGAGCCCAGAGGCACCCTCAGTTCTTTTCCGATATCTTTAAACGCCCCCTCCCCATCCACCACATTCAGAATTCTCTCCCCAAACAGCCTCGGATCCCCATTCACAACAGTCCTATCCCTACTCGCCTCGTCCAAAACCCCCATCCAAGCCTCAATCCTCTCCTCATAATCCCCTGTCACTCCCCTATCCGACCTCCCTGCATTCTCCGGAAACCCCGTCCGAAACCCCCCCGGCTCAATAATCATAACCCGAATCCCAAATGGACGCAGCAGGTCCGCGTAAGATTCCGTCAACGATTCCAGCGCGGCTTTGGCGGCACTGTAGAGCATATGTTCGCATTTGGGTACAAACCCCCAGACGGATGATATAGTAATAAGAGTGCCGGTGCGATTTCGGCGGAGAACCGGCAGGCAAGCCTTCCATACGCGGATCGCCCCGTGGAGGTTCGCTTGCATGTACGCGTCGATTTGGGCTTCGCTCATGTCTTCCACTGTCCCGACTAGGGTGCTGCCTGCTTTATTTACAACAACCCAGTGCTTCTGCTGCTGCTGCTGCTTTTCTGTTAATTCCGGCATCTATGGGGTTTTGTTTGAGGCTGAGACGCACCTCCGCAGCAAGGAAATCCTCCACAACCCGTTGCGCCTCTGGCTGAGAAACGTCTAGCTGCAGCCATCTACCACCGAGCCGCTCAAACTCAGGACAGTTCTTCGCAGCAAATTCGATGTTACGGCCGGTCCCTACCACGCAGTGTCCGGCGCGCAGTGCGGCCAGGGCCATTTCGAGTCCTAGCCCTGATGAGGCGCCGGTGATGAGCCAGCTTTTCTTGTTTTCGACTGAAGGCATGGTGGTATGTATTTGGAAATTGTAACTTGAGGAGAGTTTCAGGGAATCTGCAGAGATATTGTTCTTTTATGCCGGCCATGTTGGCTACTGTGCAAGAGCGGGCTGGAGCGGACGGAGCGGACATCGAGCGGACATCGAGCGGGCGATACCTATGCAGGAGCGGAAGAGTCCGCTCCATAATGTGCTGTAACTCAGCAGCAACTGGCTTACGCCATACTCATTCTCAAATGTCCGCGTCGTGAGCAATTCTATCATGCATTCAGCATCTGATCGGATACGGACTCAGCCCTATCCTCCTACGCTGCGCTTCCTCCGCTATCCGCTCGGATCTGACAGACCCCGAAAGAACTATTCAGATTTATAATCCATGACATCTACTCCAATAGCCCTGATATGCTATAAATATCGTCTCATGGACTGAAGCGATGTTGTCTATTTACCCAGAATATAATATAACACAATACACTGCTTTGCGCGATTCTTAACTTCTCATCCAAAATGCCCGACGCCCTCAACCCATACGGACCCCTCTACTCAAACCCCCAAGGCGTCGGTGATAAACGCCCAACCTCCCTGCAAGTCGTCCGCGACGAAGGCGCCCTAGGCACCTACAGCGGCAAAGTCGCCTTGGTGACCGGCGGGACCAACGGAATCGGTGTTGAGACTGCACGAGCACTGCATTCCACCGGCGCAGATGTATACTTCACTGCCCGGGACGCAGCCAAGGGCGAGAGGATCCGCCTCGATATCCTATCCCGGTCAGAGGGGCGTGGCAAATTGGAGGTTCTCATGATGGATTTGGATTCATTGGAGTCTATCCGGGCCGCGGCGGATTCTTTCTTAAAGAAGAGTCAGAGGTTGGATATTCTTGTTAACAATGCTGGTATGCATTCTTTCTTTCTTTCTTTCTTTCTTTCTTTCATTACATCCTATCTTATCCTATACGACTAGCCCAGTTTTCTATTTATGGTTGCTGTATGACTGACTCCGTCTCAGGAATAATGGCCCCCCCCTACAGCAAAACCACCGACGGCTTCGAGCGCCAATTCGGGGTAAACCACCTTGCCCACTTCCTGCTCACTATCCTGCTCCTCCCTCTTCTCGAAAAAAGCGCAACGAGCAATCTCTCCTCCCGGGTAATCAACATCTCCTCCTCCTCCCACCGCCACGGCCTCGTCAGCTTCGAGCACTTCAATTCCCACCCATCAATCTACAACCCAGAGGCCGCATACGCCCAAAGCAAGACCGCCAATATCTGGACCGCCAACTACATCGACCGCGTATACGGAAGCCGGGGCGTGCATGCGCTTTCCGTTGGTCCGGGGGGCATTTGGACGGGTTTGCTCGCGTATATCCCGCCGGAGTTGGTGGAGTTGTTTAAGAAGGATGAGTCGATCGTGCCGAATATGCAGACTGCCGAGCAGGGTGCGGCCACTACACTCTGGGCGGCTGTTGGGAGGGTTTGGGAGGGGAAGGGGGGTGAGTATCTTCATGATTGTAGGGTGGCGCCGCCGGAGACGGGGGACCTTTATTCGGTAATGAGTAGTTGTTCGGCGCCGTGGGTTAAGGGGAGGGTGGATGATGAGGACAGGTTATGGCGATTGAGTGAGGAATTGGTCAATGCACAGGCCCCATAAGTATAACACGCCGATACGAGTGGTATTACTCTGTTATAGCTTGCCTACATCTTGAATATTACTCCAGTTCTTTCCAGATGTAATACCTGCGGTACTCAGCGCATTCTCCTGAACACAATGGTCGCCTTTGGTCAGTTTCTACACCTAAACCCCGCAAAGCGCCAAAATAAGACGGCTCAACTCTGGCCCTGGATTAACATGCCCGCAATAAACAAGATATCCCTAGCTGATTCTCGCCGTAGCAACAGCAGCCTGTGTCTGATCCACATCCTTCAGTTCAATACCAAAGGTCTGCGTTATCTCGCCCTCAGCAGTACCCTTTACCGAGCCCCAGCACTCTTCACATGGGTGGCCTTCATGGTATATGCCTCGGGTAATAATAACGTCGCAGTACCATTAGGCAAGTCGGCAGACGGATTGAGCTGGAAGTCCAAACTGTAATAGCCGTGACACAACCATAGAAGGCCAACTTCCTGGAAGGATATCTCGATCAAGATAAAGGAGGAAAATAAAGGGAAGTACAGCCTGACTATAGTAAGGCCTCTATTCTGAATATAAGCTTTGACTTTAGCCAGGACCCCAAGGTTTTCAAGGTCAGGGAACCCGGCAACGCCTTTATCTGTGATTATGATTGCTTTAAAGGTATTCTCGGCCATTTTTTAGAGTACAGCTGGTAGACCTTTTGCGAGCTTAACGTGGGCAACGTTAGAGAGTCTGCTGAACAGCGAGTGGTACATTTTGCTGAGATAGTCTCGGTATATAGGGCAGAGGAGAAGGATCTGGGGTTTATCTAGGAACACCATTATTATATTTAAATGCAAGGAGTTAATGGGGAAATAAAGTTAGAATTTATGTTTTAGACAACGGAACTGTCGTGGTAAAATCTAAAATTAAAACACCTTCTGTAATGAATCTCATTTCCAGGAAGCTCTGCCATAGTAGGTGCAAATTAAGCATGACCCCTTTGCTCTTTCCACTTCACACCCAACTCAATCCTGGTGCTCCTTCTAAACTAATTGGTATATAAACAACATAGCTAGTATTTTAATAGTCGAATGATTGTTTCGATCAAGTTTTCAAGGCTCTAATTCTAGTTGCTCGAGGTAGACCTCGATTCTTGTTATACCCAGGTTCGGTGGTGACTGTCAAATAGGACCGCTAAGTTATATCAAGTATATACTAAGCTTGTGTTTTATTTATTGAAATAGGGAAGAACATTCGTTAATATCCATTCTATGTCTTTCCGTTTCTGAAGGACAGTATTTACCCCCTTTCAACCATAAAATACCAACCATCTGTACTCCATGACTCCTAAGTCATCAGCACAGCCCATTCCGATACTGGAAGCATCCCAGGCACCTCACAGTATCCCACCTTTTCTTCCCACCCGCGTATTCCTTCATTCCCAACCGCAGCTCTATCACTCGGTCGCGGGACGAATCGCGCAAAACCTCGTCCAACATTATCTCAAGATGCCTCCCAGACTGCAGACGTCCCCTTTTGAACAAAATAAAATGCTTGAATTAGCTTCATAACCAATAAAGCAGTGAGCGACCTCCGCGCCGCGACAATAGGGTTCTCGAACAGCGTGTTGAAGTAGGGTTATTATCGATACAGAGCCAGGAACTGCCGACTGACGAGCGGACTTTATCAGCATGTTGGCAACTGGTATCCGTATATGTTTCTCTCTGGCAATTGGTCGAGCTCTGCAGCGATCGTGTTGGCTAGCAGGTTACTGGATCCGCCAAACAAAAGATCAATTGGCTTTGGCAGCTCAGGACAGGAGGCAGCCAGGTCTGGGGTAGCTCGCAGCCGAGCGATGAGTGGCGCGAGAGATGCCCCATTCAGGAGATAGTTTTTATCTTGCTGCTTGGCGGAGAACAGCGGGAGACGGAGCCAGGCAGGGGCATCAAGCAGTGTTTCTAGCAGTGTAGATGAGAATACCAGGGTTGTGCTCGTCGTGCTCGATCGGCCTGTTGGAGTGGAGACATCCTTCGACACTATCGAGTGGGAGATATGAAATGGGTTTAACTGTTATAACGAGTGTTTATTTCCATGCAATCCTCTGTTGACCTATCATCTAAACCACTAAATAAACTACTGCGGCTCTACAAATAGCACTTGGCAGGCAGTACTAAGGTAGGCCCAAACCACCACGTACCACCAGTGTTGTCCTATCATATTGTTCTGACTACTACCCAACCGGTATTCCTTGCCCTCCTCGCAAACGAAAAAAAAAAAAAAAAGAAAGACAGAAAATATATATATATACATATATATAAATGATACATTCATCTCAGGTAAATCTATGAGAGCTACACTGGATTGGTATTCCAAGCTACCCCCTTCGATCGCATCCTATCAGCCCATGATGGCACACCTATCGGTCAAGGTATGCAGTCCAAGGAAGACTACTACTGGTGCGTGGTTTATAACGGCTGGGCTGACCGTAAATGCTTTGTTACTGTAATGGTTGCCTCGCTGCGAGGAATTGAGTTATTGTCCTGGAATATTTATATATTACGGTTAATAATCGCAAATACCCAATAATCGATACGATAACCGTAGGCAATATAACTTTAACTTCGAGGTATCGGCAATTATGAAGATATTTATTCTCGTAAGGTGCTTGCGCTTATGCTGCTATTAACTCGTCGAGGATGTTCATGTCGTGGTGTCGCCGTCGAGGACCAATGAGAAGCGGTCATTCGGATAAGGTGGCATTTTTCCGAAAGGGCCGGATAACGTGGCTCTCGGAACTTGGTGTGCGTCACCGAGGATGGAAAGGAAGGAACGGAGGAAATCATGTCCATAGCTAGTCAGCAGCCACGACTAAAACTAATTGCTGCTCTCGTATTGATTGGCGTCCCTCCGCATCCCCCACACGAACCGCAGATCGACTCCCCGCTTCCTCAGTCCCCATGCTGCAGGACCTTCGCAACCTATCGCCATCGATGGTCGTCATGATCTTGGACGCCTTCATACCCTGCCCAGGATGCATTCGTGTCAAGTGTGCGATAAGACGTACCAGACGCGTGGCTCCTTGACTCGGCACCTGCGAAACCATTCCGTCCATGATAGCCAGCATGTCTGTCCAACGTGCGGAGTGGCTTTCTCGCGCCGCGACCTCCTGCGACGCCATATTCGCATCCATCGCCTTGCGCGAAGCAACCTCAACACGCCCACGACGCTCAACGATCCCGCCACGCCTGCTCCCCGCCGTCGCTGTCATACGGCGTGCCAGCCTTGTCGCGATGCGCGGGTGAAATGTGATGGAGGAAGCCCCTGCTCCCAGTGTATCGCATCACAAACAGAGTGCCTTGCCGGATCGCGCACCCGGCGAGTGAGCCGCGCTGTCGATAAAGAATGTCAGTACCAGCAGTCTGCTCATTGCGATGATGAGGAGGCTTTGTCCGGGGCAAGAGCCGAAACGTCCGTAACAGCAGCGCCAGACATGCTTCACTCACCAGTCTCGACTGTTGATGCACCGACAATACCCTTCTTGGGCTCCGAGGATCCGATGCCGGACGTGGACAGTATAGACCATCTGGCCGACATGGACTTTAGCTGGACCGACTCTTTGTCGTGCACGACCAGTTCATGGCCTTGGCTGCACGAGAGTCTGTTCTTACAGGGGAATCCCGGCCTCAATTGGACCGATGACTTCTGCACCCTTGCTCCTGGTGATATGGTTCCAGACTCTGGCCGAGACATTATACCTATCAATGCGGCACAGCAGCCGCCGTTTATATCCCCCCAGACCATCACCTCGACGGCTGCAAGGAGTGAGGCCGAGTCTGGACCGGCATCACCATCGGGGGCAGCGCCAGCAAAACCAGAGTCCCGACTGCAGGAATCCGAATCCCAGGGTCAAGCAGCCCTTCAGCAGGATCAGATAGTAGAAGAGCTCGTGGCCTACGCGGAGAGGCAGATTGCCACTCCAGCCTCCAAGCTCTCTCGATCCTTGTTCTGGCAATCTATATCGATTCGAATCGCAGAAGCATTCCGCATCGAGGGTTGGGACTCACATAGGTCCGCGGCAACCTTGGATCGTCTGATGCAGATTTACAAAGAAAGGTTTTCTCCGCTGTGGCCATTGCTGAGTGGGAAGGAGTTTGATTCCTGCGAAGTTCACCCCTTGCTCTTTCTGACTGTTGTTTCTATCGGATGCATGTATGGGACCGCGCAAGAATGCAGTTTCGGCAACAAGCTTCACGAACGCATCCGTCGCTATCTAGCTGGATCCCTGGTTGGCCTTGAGGGCGCTGAAGGCGACATACTCTGGCTGGGGCGAGCCCGGCTGTTGACCCAGGTCGCAGCTCTGTATTTTGGGCAACGGCGGGCTTTCTCTTACGCCCAACACCTTGGTGCGATCACCATCGCACAGGCGCGGCGAATGGATCTATTCTCTACCATGGGCCATCCTGGTAAGACGGGGGATCTTTCTCTGGAACAACAGACTGTGCGTTGGCAAAGCGCGGAGGCCAGGAAGCGGCTTGCCTTTGGAATCCTAAGAGCAGATGTCTTCACAAGCGTCCTTCTGAACACGCGGCCACTGCTATCGGCTGAAGAAATTTACCTAGACCTCCCTGCCAGTGACGAGATTTGGATGAACCTGGATACCATTCCGCTGGAGCAACTCGCCTCGCGGCTGAATGACGAGTCTTCGCGCGCATTGGGCCTCCCATTCTGCGATTTGGTTAGGATTGCGAGTGACGGCGGGGAGGCCCTCCTGAACATGAATCCCAGGGGCTATGAGCTCTTGATATTCGGCCTCCAAGAGCATGTTTGGCGATTCAGCCACGACCGAAGCATGTTCCCGCGTCTCATCGGTCAGTCGGATCATTGTGTTGCCCAGAAAGATAATGTACTGTCCTCGCCAAACGGGCTTTCAATCTCAGCATCATTACAGACGGACCAGCTGGGTCGTACCTATCGTCGCATGAATGATCTTCGAAACGACCGTTGCCGCATTACTGAAACCCTACAGCGATGGGAGCAGAGCTTCACAGCAACCCGCACTACACAATCGTTCGGCCAAGACAGGACCAGCGTGATGAGCAGCTTACTCCTTTTGTACATCTCGTACCTGAGACTCTGTGTGCCCCTTGCTGACCTTCACTCGGCCGCATATAACCTCATGGACAACAAACCTCTGGAGCCAAAGAAGCTGCAGACGCTGCAGGAGTGGGCAAAAGGGCCAGAGGCAGTTCAAGCCGTCAAGCACGCATGTCAGGTTTGGTCGCTCCTGAACCAAGAACGATTTCGTTCCGGCACCGACAAGGCAAAGTACAACCTCCTTGCCTTTTCGGGCTTACACCACGCGGCCGTCGTGATTTGGGCCTTTTCTGGGGCTCACAGTGAGCCTGTTGCTGAAGCCGCCGAGCTTCCTGGATGGAGCGATATGGCAGCAATCCCAATCCAACGAGACCAAACCCGATCGCTGCTGCGGGCAGTTGTCAGTTTGTACAGACACCTGATACCAAGAGGTTGGTATTCTTTTGCGGCCGTCGCAGAAAGTTTAGCTGCGCAGCCATTTCCGGACTCTACTCGATGAGGAATGGCTGCCTCAGGGCACCGCTTCGGGCCATGTACGCACGTTGTGATCATGTATCGTATCTTCCTTCGCCTCTTTCAATAGCGTCGTAATAGATGTTGCTCTCCTTCTCCGCGTCCCCGCGTAAATGTTCTTCTTCCATCAACCTCGCCCGTCCATACATATCAATTGGTAGTAGACCATGGACCATACTATTTTGAGCTAGGCCAAGCAATTCAAGAGATGTCCCGTACGTTAAACTCGCGAAGACGCTATTATAATATTAGGTGTATATCAAGATAAGTACATCCAGGGAGCGTTACACACGGCTACCCGCTGGAGAACGCAATCTACATCGGATTCAATCCAGCATCGGATAGCGTGAAGAGGTGGATCTCATCCAGTCCCAACTCGGAAATGCCACAATTTAAAATATTTGCTGCAGAACAGGACCCCCACGATTGATCACCAGGCGAGATGTCACTGTCTAACGAGATGGTCTGCGTTGAGTCGTTTGCTACGGTGGGATCCAAGTGCCCGGGGCGACTGGGGACATCGAGAGGATCAGAAATATTCAACTGAATACCTGGCCCAGGTTTGAGTCCTGTGACGGGTAAACCGGGCGTGGTAGAAAGCTGTTGGCTGTTGGGATCGTCGTGGACAATGGTGGGTTCTGCGCGGCCTAATTTACCATCTGCACACAGAGTGTGTCGGTCACTTTCCGCATACTGAAGATCCCGGGTAAGAGCTCCCTGGGAGTGAGAGGAGGCAAGGCCATTGCAGTTTTGAGTATGCGGAAGGTTCTGTTCATTGCTATGGTTGGCGATTTGGACTGTTTGACTGCGTTTCTCGGCTGTCTGAGCGATAGACACATCCCCAGGTGTTCCGATGGTGCTGGATGAACGAACGGTCCCATATGAAGAGAGTGAAGACAGTGGGCTTGCGATGACTGGTGCTTTCACTAACTCTGCTATCCTGTTGCTTTGACTTGAGAGGCTTTGGGGTAGAATCAACGAATTCTCGCGTCCCCCGAGTTCGTCCGCAAAGATTGAGCGGGCGGCATAGCTCATGCCCAGGATATTTTGGCTGATCCGGCTCGACAGCCATGTCTTTGCATAACATTCGCAGAGCGAGATGACGGCTTCGAGTATTGGTACGCCATAACATTGACGAAGCAAGGGTTCTTCACCAACCATCTCCAGTCCAATGCGCACCGCACTATACCAGTAGTGGAGGATAGGAAACGTGAACTTCGGAAGCTCATGTGGCAGTGAATTGAGAGCCCGGAGAATCTCGTCTATCAGGTGCAGACAGGTAAACCGAGTTGCCTGACTGTCGGGTAGACCTGACTCTTTCGATCGTTCGACCGCATGGAGACTGATCAAAAGACGCAGGTAGCACCACCTCTAGGCAAGTGTCAGCATTCTATCCAGCAGCAGGAAGACTCAGCATAATCCTCCAAGGGGACGATGGCCGGGGGTGCAGGATACAATTGTTCGCAGGGACCATCCCTTCTTTTCGATGCCTAGTTTCTCGGCTGAAGACGGGCTTGATTGACGGCTTTCTGACTGGAAAGCCACTCCGGTGGTCTGGAATGCCCGTGAGATGTAGAGCTCCAAGCTCTCAATTAGCAATGGACTACTCGCATGGTGGAAATGCTTGTTCTTGTCACGCAGTATCTCCAGGGTCTTGCTAGCCGCTCTTGCATAGCATGTCAACTCCCTGAGGCATGATATTACCACTGTAGGCTTTTTCAACATCTCATGTTGGATTCGATCAGCGAGGTCTGAAGAGCTTCTGTTGTCATCATAGTGCATGGTCATCCATTGATCACCCAGATTCAGTGGAAGAGCAAAATCGACATTGTCGTCTTTAATAATGGGCTCGCCTTCGGTTTGGATGCTCAGCTCTCGATCCAAGGCATAGGCCGAACACCACAAACGCCGCATGAGCTCGCCTCTGGCAACTGGAATGTTGGTAAGGGTTTCGCGTCTGTGGCCTCCCTGACAGTGCAGCTGTGAAATGGCCAGACTGAGTAGCCTTTTTGCCATCTGCGTAGCATCTACGCAGCAACAATAGACTGCCTGGTGATCAAGCCCAAGTCAGTGATTTTAACGTGATGGAAGTGGAATATTTTCTCACCATGAGCACAATCGTCTGCGTAAGAAGTAGCCCGGTTGAAGGATCCGATGCAGTTTTCATCATGTCGCCGTAGACGTCAAGGGCCGTTGAATAGAGGGCCCAGCCCCCAGGACAGGACCCCTTGAAAGTGCTCGAATACGAGCTCTTGCAGAAGGCGCCAATGGCAAGAACGACAAGCACCTGCGACATCTGGCAGCGATGCTCTTCACTTCGAAAGGCATGCTCGGCAGACAGACCTGGAGGGCCCGGTAGTTGTTTGTATAAGGATTCCAGTGCCGGGAGGTGCAACAATGGGTACTGCGGGTAGACCTGGCGACAGAAAGCCTCCAACCAGCTATCCCAGTCACCTCGACTTGCAAGAGAGAGTTCCGAGTCGAGGAATTCATAAAGACGGCCATCTTCGGCGTATGCCTCTGCTGGAAGGGTGGACTGCGAGCGCGATGGCACTGTCGAGGCAGGGGACAGCGGCTGTCCACAATGATCGTCTTTGCTGTTTGTGCATTGTTCGGCGAACTTTGCAGCCCAG
Source organism: Aspergillus sp. PA3604 (assembly GCA_023624935.1). Taxonomy (NCBI): domain Eukaryota; kingdom Fungi; phylum Ascomycota; class Eurotiomycetes; order Eurotiales; family Aspergillaceae; genus Aspergillus; species Aspergillus sp. PA3604. The sequence continues at coordinate 77,167 of JAMABJ010000038.1, forward strand.
ATAACTCCTGAATTTGCGTTAATCTGCTCGAGGCCTCGTTTACCACCGACTGGCTGTGTCTGGCAACTTTTGCTACGAAGTAAGCACGGCATACACGGAACAGCCCCATCGCACTCAGGGCTTGTCAGCACAGAGCTAATGGTGTCAATTGTGTATATTTAGGTAGCTCTTACTTTGACCTTGCGACGAGCGCAGTTGGAACTGATTCAACATAAGCTGGGGAAGCTGGCTGAGCTTCGGCGGCTCATTGTAACATACCATGCTTTTGACACCCTTGCGCGACCATTTCTTTGCTTCCTAGGCGTTCGCTTTATCTCTTCCAAACTTGGCATTCTAGCCGGTGGTTCAGTCTCGGTGTGGGATGGCGAGTCCATTGCAATGCTATATCAAGCAAGATCCATGCGAGCTTCGAATCAGTACAACACGATGCAGATATCCAAGTGTCACGTTTGGCTAAGTCCATTCGATCTATCGTATAAGGCATCCTGGAGACGGGTATCTCGATCTGAAGATGAAATGCGTTCTGCAACGCAATACCGGCTAAGGTGGCATCGAAGTGCCACTTTTGCGCAAGAGGGTGCAGTGAGCACCAGAAAAGATGGAATGGCATCTAATGGCTCACAGCTTTGCGTGGGTAATTCTCTATGGCATGAGTGCATTATGCTCAATATATAATTCGACTCTTCTTCGACTGGATATGAACTAGCTATCATGAATGTTGGCAATATGGAATAAAAACCATTTAAGTGGAATCGTCCACCACCAAGACTGGATACGCGAAGTCTAGGTGTACGCATGAGGTGCATGTTCATACTGGAAAAAGCTCCCCAAATCATGTCCGAACACCAGATTCGCGTTTGTTCTCTTTGCGATGGTCTTCACCATCTGATGCGTCTTGATCCAGGCGTGATAGTCTCGAGCAAGCCAGCCATGCGGAATTGATTGTTCGTAGTTCTCTCGGACATGGTATTGGTCGGTAGTAAAGAGCCATGTCCCACTGTCGGGAAGGTTGGCCTAGTCATTATTAGCTCTTTAACACACAGATTACCTTTGCTGGGAATTGATACCTGCATCAGAACCAGCCCTGGAGTATGACCGGGAGCATGCCGCAGAGTAATACCCTGGGCAAGCTCAAATGACTCCCCGTGGATGGCTGTCCAGTTGAGCTTGGTGTCAAGATCTTTGCCATGATACACGCCTTCCAAATGGCATAGCCGTTAGCAATTGAGAATTCAGGACGGGTGCCAGAGATTAAAGGGACAACATGGTCAACGCACCTGCATCAGACTTGGTGGCCACGCTGTAAAATGCGTGCTTCAGTTCTTCCTCGTGGACATAGATCGGGACATCAGTCCCACTGAATTTCTCAAGCCCGCCCGCATGGTCGATGTGAAGATGTCCCATAACCACAGCTTTGATATCTTTGATCGAATGGCCGGACTTGGCGAGAGCTGCTTCGAGTTCGTGCTCTGGCGAATAGTCAACACGCCCATATATGTCATTGATAGGCGGCCCCCAAACCTCGGGGTATGCTTCGCCAGGCCCGGTCTCAAATAGGATGAGACCCTCGACGGGATGGTCAATCAGTGCGGATGTAAGGACAAGCTTGCGTCGTGGGTTCTTGCAATTGGGGTTGCTCATAGTAGAAGTACCGGCCTGTTGTAATAGTCAGCCGAGTGTACATCCTGGAATTCGGCGCAGCCTACCCCTGCGAGGAAGAATCCCTCGTCTGCTTCGACATATCCAAGATGAAGTAACTAGGACGCGAGAAATCAACTCCGTACTCCCAAGACAAATCACCAAGTATCATACCCACAGCTTTGTGCCCTGTGATGAACGTGGTTAGCACTGGGTTTCGACGGATCTTGAGACAAGGCGCACCTTTGGGGCCTGGTCAATACTCACTGAACTCATCTCGACAGTGGCTTCAACACAGACTTTACTCATCCTTTTGGACAGGCAGCACGCGGCCTTTAAGCTATGAGACCGCTATCACCTGAGTCTAACTTGCCACCCTACCCCTTGAAGTTACTTGGCTCCGCAAAGTCCGGATAATGTGGAGATGCGGGGGATGTGAACCCGCGGATAGCCTGTCTAAGGCCTGGTGTATTAAACACCGTAGCGTGCTTAAACAGTTCTATAGTAAGGACCACGATATATATTCTCTTTACCACGCGTAAATTCTCTTCCTGCGTGAGGATTATAAGCCTAGATATATAGATAACAAGCATGCTCTTTACACGCTGCTTAAAGAGCTATATTATAAGAGTAATAATGAGATATTTAATACTAAATCTAAAGAAGACTTTTACTCTAGTACTTTAGTAAAGATTGCTATTCCTAGGATACCTATATATCAAAAATCTGGTTAGTAATTTTTAGGATTCTTGAGTCTACTGTCCAGGGCCCAGGGATTAGGTAAATATATATTACAGCTGATAATAGTAATAGTTAGCTTATACCAAGTATTATTTTATTTAGCTTAATTGATATAATGAATATACTATTTTCAAGACTATATAGACAAGTATACTATCTATTTATTTATTATATGATCTCTCCCCCTCTCCCCTACTGGCCCAAGAGCTGGAGTTATATCTTAGTCCGGAGGATATAGTATAAGTAAATCCTACTCAGAGACCACGTCCGATTAACATATTTAAGAAAGTTATGAGCTCTATTTATTTATCCTGCCTTATCTATATCTTCGTAGCATGGCACACGCCGAGGGTCCCATGATGCGATGACGGTTTGGGGAATGCAAGGTGATGGCAGCCTAAATAGACAAAAGTACAATCGAAAGTCCTATTACAGAATTGTAATCATTGACGCAAGCTTGCCGGCTGGTATTCCGAGGTCTATGAACTGTGGTAAAGGACTGGAACTATAGGGTAGACCCGTGTACAGATATCAAATTTAAAACCAAGTCACAGGTTTGCTAGGATTAAGCGAACCACTAATGGCAAGTCATTCTCAGTGGCTCACGGAATCTGTGAAAGCTCCTTGAACCTGTTGAAAGCATCAACAAACGAATCAAACGAGTCTAGATGGCCAGTCCAGCCAAATCTGCGTGCCTTGTTGATGCTCAGGGGTGAACTCCAGGTCCGCTGAAACACCCAATCTTGAAAAGCCCAAGTGCCTGCGTCAAAAGATGCTTTGCTTTCAGGAGAACCCAACTTATCGCAGAGCCTGTCCCATATGTCTCTCTTGTCTTGTGCCCACTGTTCAAGACTGATGTCAAGATGAGTTTCACCCTCCCTGAAGGATGTCTGCTTGAAGGACTGGTTGGCCGAAGCGCTGGCGCCAAACCAGTCAGCCAGTCGGGGCCACATGTATCGCCAGCTGAAGACGTCACCATTCGTGACGTTGAAGGCTTCGTTTGCACAGTGATCGTGGGTTGAGGCGTAGATGGTCAAATCGGCAATGAGACGTGCATCGGATACATCGTCCACCCCGTTGAAATAGGCGGAGTTGGTTGGCATGGGGGCCGGTACGCCCAGCTCCTTGTTGATCAAGAAGTAGAGTGCAATGGTAAGGGCCTCGTTCATGCCATTGGGCTTCGTGGTATAGCCGATGATGGCCTCCGGGCGGGTCACATTCCAGGTCCAGGTTGAACCGCGCTGTTTCTGAGCCAAGAAGTCTTCCTGGTGATAGTAGAAGTTTTGCTCGGCCGGAACAAGACGAGGGTCGTCTTCGTGGGCTGGCCATGGAACTGGTCGGAGGTGGACATTGTAGTACTTCCCCCCAGTCTGGAGAGTGCAGTTCTGCAAACCCTTTGCCACATCAGTCAAAGAATTGAGGAAATTCTCAAACAGGGAGCGATTGGCTTTGTTCAGCTCGGCAAAGTCGTCCTTGTGGACGTACGATGAGAAGTAGGCATGGGTCACAGCAGCACACCGAGAGCGCATCTGGTCCGCGAGCTTCTCCGGCGGATTGGCAAAGTCGAGAGCAACGAACTCGACGCGAGAATCATGAATGGCAATCTTCAGGGGCGATCGAGACGTGATGATGATACGTTCCCATTCGGACGCTGTTGTATTCTTGACGAGGTATTCGAGGATTGCAGAACCAGTGATGCCATTGGCACCCGTGATGAGAGCGGTTTTAGCCATGATTGACGTCGGATGATGAGACTTGAGACTTGACGAGCAAGAAGTATGCTACAGCAAAGAGTGCTTCAGGGGCGCGTTTAAGTAGGCGCCCACAAGAACATCGTCGCTTCGCAACCCACGCCGTGTAATCCCTCCCCGCAACCCCGGACGATCACGGGTAACTGCAATCCCCGGATAACGTGGCACTGCGGGTTAATAATGTCGATAGCAAAAGCATTCCGTGGGTGTCGGTTGAGTGGACCTGCCTAACCCACGGTGAGGGCTCCGCACCCGCCTTGCTGGGGCGGCATTGCATTGGCACTGAATCTTCAACCAATAGATTGGGTTAGGGCTGACTATGTTATTTCAATCAACCTTTAAATAGCAAATTACGGATACGCGGGAAGTAAGGGTGTAGAAGCTGTTGGTCTTCATTATTCAAAAAGAAACAGGCTGCCGCTTGCGATTCGTGGGATTTAAAAGCCCAGTATTCTCTCCAAGACACACCGAAGCTGGGCGTCCGCATTATCACTACGACAAGGATATCGCCAGGCAATGAAATGATCAGGGCGCACCAGCACAACACCATCCTCATTGACACCACGAACCTGAGCCCATTCTCGATAGCAGTCCATGTAATCTCCGCTAAATCCAACCTTGTAGCCAACAACCTCGACACCCCAAGCGGAAGCAGTCAAGGCTTTGGCAGCAGATATCCAGCAATCTCCCCCCACCCCAGTGAACAAAGCAAACCGGCCATGTCCTGCGAGGTCCAACGTAGATTCTCGCACACTTTGACTGTTTTTTGAGAGCCAAACATGTGGCAGGTGGTAGCCTGGATAAGTCGAAACCTTGACTTCCTTGATCGGGTCAAGTGTGTTAAAATCAGGAGGGGAGTCGCCAGCCTCTGCGACGATACCCGGTGACCCAACATAGCATTGGTTCATTTGTATCCCCAGTGCCTGCACCTCGGCATCGATGGCCTCTAGGGCATTCGTCCAATCTCTCCGCTTGCGTCGACCAGCAGGGCTGTCTTCTGAAAGCATTGCCAATGCCTTTTGCCGGTCCTCTGGAGTCAACCCAATGATAGACCACAGGGTCCGATGTGCTTCCATGCCGGCATTGGCGCGGCGAACAATGCTGTCCCCAACGGGCTTCCGTTCGACGCCCAGAGTCTCTAAGAGGGCAGGCCTGGCGATTCCTCTAATGACATACGCGAGCTTCCAGGCAATGTTGAATGCATCGGACAGGCATGTGTTGCTACCTAACCCATTGATGGGAGGGTGGCGATGAACGGCGTCTCCAATGCATAGGATCCGATCCCGCTGCCAATAATCGGCGACCTGGTCGTTGATGGTCCATTCGAATGTCGAAAGCACTTTGATGGGTATTCCTGTGTCGCCAATCATCTGATGCAGACGGTTGATGATGTCTGCCTCGCTGGGGGTATGTCGCTTGCCATTCTTCGAGGCCGGGTGCATCGAGACAACCCATTCGTGCCAGGGACGCACCATTCGGAAATTTCCAACAGCGGACCAGTCTGGCGCCTCTGGATTCAGGATCCAATTGAGACTTCCCGGTCGATGAGCGATGTATTTGGTGAGATCCGCTTGAATATGCACGTTGAACGCCGTGTTGATTTGTCTCCCTGTTATTGGGATTCCCAGTGCGCTCACAACGGCACTGCGCGCTCCGTCGCAGCCAAGTAGGTACTCTGACCGAATTGTGTAAGTCTCTTCTGTCTCTCGATCTCGTAGAATCGTGGACACGCCAGACTCGTCCTGGGTGACGCTCACAAACTCGGTGTAGAAGCGCACCTGTGCTCCGAGCGTTTGGGCCTCGTCGACCAGAATTGGCTCCAGATGGGACTGAGGAAGATCGCTCATGGAACAAGGACTAGCGGCCTCATACTCGCCCTTTTGTCGGGGCTTGTTTCCCCAGGCCCAAAGCCGGCCGTACTCTTGGCCAGTCAGTTTGTCCAGGAAGGAAGAGTGCGCCATATCTGGACCATGCCGTCAGTACAACCAGGGCACCATGGGGGAGAGCTCAGAACCTACGCTCCATGGAGCTTGCCTCTCTATAACACTCGGCTTCTATTCCCGCATCGCGAAGGACCTCCATCGCCCGCTGGTTGAAGATATGCGCGCGAGGGGTGTTGGCAGTACCTCGGTGGCGGGATACAACGATAGATTTGACTCCAAGACGACCCAGATGAAGGGCTGCAGTAGCCCCAGAAGGGCCAGTGCCGATGATGAGAACTGGAATGTCCATAGTGATATTAGATCGGACAAGCCGCAGTAATGGTGTACTTTTTCTGTTTTCCACGATGTGTACGCAACTGTAAATAAAGCAAAGAAGCGAAAAACCTATGTCTGTCCCCAATAACGATATTTTATTTAGCAATGCAACCGCTCATATGGTAATGACATTTGGATTGCTCACCGGTCTTTGCTTTGGTAGAGTTGACCATCTAACCAGGGTGGAGCAAATGCCACATTATCCGGGCAAGGGGGGATGCTGTGTTCAGCAGAACATACTTGTTGCATCAAGGGGAGTCTACGAGGAACAGTGGATGGATACCCTGTGCTTATAAGTCCCTCCATTCCGGGAGAACAAAGCTGGCGAGGTATTCCAATCCCACACCTGCCGCCAACATGATCTTCGCTCAACTTCCAACCTCTGCAGCACACGCTTTACATTGTATACAGAGCCGCCTTTTGGTCAGCATCACTGCCTTGGTCGTACTATTTATTGTACACACTGTAGGTTTACATCAGCGTCCTACAACGTGGGTTCATTCTGACTTGGCTTTAGTTTCTTTATGCATTCCTGCTGTCTCCTGTCAGACATGTCCCTGGGCCATGGTGGGCTCGCGTGTCCAGAATCCCTCTCTTGTACGCCACATGGCAGCGGCGCCGATCAAGATACGCCTCAGACCTGCTTCAGAAATACGGTCGTCTTGTGGTCATTGCCCCGGACCAGATTCACACTACCGACGAGACCGCGATGAAGACAATCTACGCCAAGTCCTCCACTAAGACGCGCTTCTATGCCAGCATGGGGTCCTGGAAAGGCGTAACGTCAACCCTTGGCTTTGTGGACTACCGCAGTGCTGCATCGACCCGCAATAATCTCATTCAATGTTTCCAAAACCGGAATCTCGACACTCTTGTTGAGAGCATGGCTTGCCATATCACTGAGTTCTGCGACATGCTCAGGCCCAAAGTGTCCAACAACAATGCCGTTGATGGAGTCGTGATTTTCCGCTTGCTGGCCTTGGACATTGTCACCGATATCCTCTGGGGCGAGAAAGACACTCTGCTCTCGAAAGGTTTCGATCAAACGCCTGTGTTCCTCCGTCGCTTCCATGCGTTCAGCGCCTGGAATGCTCTCAAAAGCTTCATTCCTGGGTTGGACACCTACACCCGTTTCCTAGGGTCCTCGACCACGCGTCAATTGCGAGCAGATTGCAACGACATGGATGTTACTGCACGCGAGGCGCTTGAACGTTGGCACGCGAGGCCCGAGGAGCGCCATCAGAAGGATGTCTTGAGCATGCTTCAGGCGATGAGCAACTCAAACGACCCTGCAAAAAGAATTCCCAGTGAGCATATTCCGGCATACATGGTCGAAATGCTCGCGGCAGGGAGCTCTACTACATCACACACCGCGGCATTTGCCTGTGACCAACTTGCACGCTACCCCAAAGCGTTGGAGGCATTGCAGAAGGAGCTAATCGACACGTTTCCGGACAAGGACAATATCGATGAGAGACAGATGCTCTCCCTCCAATACCTGGAGGGCGTCATCTATGAGACGATGCGGCTCTATCCTATGATCCCGGGACCCCTAGAGCGACACTTGGGGGAATGGATTGAGGTCGATGGGATAAAGGTCAGCCCAGGGGTTATTGCCTCGACCGCCGCCTATGATCAGGGTCGTCTCCCAGATGTATTTCCGGAGCCTGAAAAATGGAGACCCGAACGATGGCTCCAGGCTACTGACCGGATGAAGCTCAATTGGATTCCATTTGGTCACGGATGCCGGTCTTGCCCTGGATCTAATCTTGCTCTCACTGAGCTGAAGTACATCCTTGGGACACTCTTTAGACGTTTCCGAGTTCAGTTGCCAGAGGGCTACCCCAGCGAGCCCTTAGACCTGGCGGATGTCTTTGCAGCTGGCTCGAAGACAGGGCACTGTTGGCTTCAGTTTGAGGAGATGCGGACATAATGCTAGCTTCTGGCCTACATTCAGTGTGCGGGAAACCTTCTAGTTGTCACACACGTCAAATACGTGGTCAGTCTATCAGTAAAATATCCAATATCATTTCATTCTTTGGGAAATGTCTGCTTCAACGGAACCCAATACTTTCATTTTAACCTGTGAAAGCTCAACGTATAAATTCCATCCTGGGCTGCAGGGGGGCTGGTAATCTATAGTATTCCTGTACCGCGTATCATTTATTTCCTTGATAGATATGGGAGGAGTGGCTATTTGCTTTGCTAAATGGGTGCACCACAGTATTCCAGTGCCTATGGCAGCCATGATACTGTATTCGCCTGGTTGACAGTTGAGGGCAAGGTGCGAAAGGCCGAAGCCCTGCTTTCTTTACTACGGTTTATAGGGCAGATTGTACGCAGACAATGAAGAGGACGAGCCTTCCGGCTATCTACAAAAGTACTTGTGCGCAGGAGAGAAGATGGTTCCATTAGCAAATGATTTCGAGTACAGCAGTCGCTCTAATTCTGAAAAGAAATTGTGTTGTGCAAGGTACCGATAGACTCTATCTCGACGCTCACCACGTCACCATCTTTCAGAAACTGGGGTGGCTTCAGGAAAAGCCCAACTCCGCCCGGGGTCCCAGTCATGATCAAAGATCCTTTCTGTAGGGTTTGGCCTTGGCTACAGAACGCAACAAGCTTGCGCACGCCGAAGCACAAATCCGACGTGTGGCCCTCCTGGCGAATATCTCCGTTGACCAAAGTTCGTAGAGAAAGCGTACTCGCTTCGTTAAGCTGGTCCTGCCGGACGAGGCACGGTCCCAGGGGAGCATAGCTATCAAAGGACTTGCTGAAAGTCCACTGGGGAACGGGACCGGCCTTTCCAGCTTCGCGTTGCCAGTCCCGGGCGGAAATGTCATTGCCAGCAGTATAAGCAGCAACGTAGCTCAGAGCTTCGGCTTCTGGGATATTTTTGCCTTCGCGGCCAATGACAATGACGAGTTCACCCTCGTAATCGCATTGCTCCTGTGCAAGCTTCGGAATTGGAACGGGGGCGTCATGATCGGCCACTGCTGGGCTCGGCTTCGTGAAGACGGTAGGACAAGTAGGTAGCGGCCGTCCGGTTTCGAGAACTGGAAGTTGTCAGTACATGGCCCTCTCTAACTTGGTGGAAAAGGCTTCGTACTGTGTGTTTTGTAGTTGAGGCCGATACAGCGGATTATAGGCACATCCTTAGGTTCGAGTGGACCGTAGAGACGATAGACAGCCTCAACGACATCAGATTTCTCTAGAGAAAACGGATCGCTGCCTAGAAGCCGCTTTACTTTCAGTTCACCATCTCTGGCCAGTTTTCCAATATCGCCAGCCTGGCTGACAATGGGCTCTCCATACTTGACGGGGCCATTGGCGGTCGAACTATAGCGGACAAGATGAGTCCAGGGAATTCCGGTGGCACACATGTCATCAATCGTTAGCGAAGAGAAGCGCAACCGGGTAATGTTTCAAAGGGCAAGCTCAAGGGTTTCTGCGCGCGAATGGCATGATTTGTACCTCTGCGGCGTTTGGCATCGCCACATCATCCGCAACATCGGCGTTGGAGCCTGAGCCACTTTACCCGGCCATCCGCAGTGCAGCATATAAGTACGCCCCCGAAGGAAATGTACGTAATTGATCTGTCGTAGTTATCCCTCTTGCCTCACGACCAAGTTCGAGGTCATAAATAACTTCCATAACAATGCCCAATTCTTCGGACCGCCGAGTCCAGCTGCTGAAGACTGCTTTCGTTGTCTACAACCACGCAGACCTCGACAAAGCAAAGGAGTTCCTACTTGACTTTGGTCTACATGTTGCGTTTGAGAAGCCGGGTCAAAAGATATATTTCAAAGGCTATGGCACCGAGCCGTACGTCTACGTGGCCTGCAAGGCTGATACATCCAGCTTTGGGGGCGGTGGATACGTTGTTGATTCGTTCACCGACCTTGAGAAGGCTCGGCAAATCCCCGGAGCAAGCCATATTACGCAACTGGAAGACGAAGCTGGCGGAGGTCAGCTGGTTACCCTGACCGATCCATTTGGCCACAAGGTACATCTCATCTCGGGGTGGCATGAAGGACCAGCTGAACCGATGAAACTTGAGAAATTGGTGGTCAACTACGAGGACGAGAAGCCACGAAAGGGCCAATTCCAACGGTTCAAGCCTGGCCCAGCCCCAGTTCATCGCTGGGGCCATTATGGGGTCACGTACCCCGAGGGCCAGTACCAAGCAATCTATGACTGGTACACGCAGAATCTGAGCCTAGCAGCATCAGACATCGTGTACAAGGACGGAAGGCCAACCACCTGTTTTTTCCACGTTGATCGAGGTCAGGTTTATACCGATCACCATGCGTTCTTTTTCAAGAAGGCCAAACCGGGAGAACCTCTGAACGTGGCCCATGCAGCATTTGAGGTCCATGATTTTGACGTCCAGCAACTGGGACACGACTACCTTGCTTCAAAGGGCCATGAACTCTGCTGGGGCGTTGGACGGGTAAGTTTGATATTGATACTTGCCGTCATGGAGTTGACTTTAACAAAGGTTCCAGCACGTTCTAGGTAGCCAAATATTCGATTACTGGTTTGATTCCAGCCGCTTTGTCGTGGTGCGTCAGAGGTCCAGGCTATTTGGTATTCTGCTAACTACCCTAGGAACATTACGCTGATGGAGATCTCGTGAATTGCGACACACCAATTTCCCACGTCCAGGCAGGGCCCGATGCCTTATCTGTATGGGGGCCTCCAGTACCCAAGGTTTTTTAAGGGTGACACACTACTCGCACCAGGTATCTAGTCACGTCTAGCTACTTGGAGACTGACTCGAGTCAGTCCATCAACCTTGGTGGCAGTATTTCCTTCAGTCAATCAATACGGAAAGGCCGCCAACACGTATGAAAGTCTTCAAATCGATCTCAAATTATTTTAAGTCTAAAGGGGTTTTGAAGTAGTATCGTAGATTAGACGGATATACAGTCAGAGAGAGGCCCGCGCAACCCTTATGAAGGAGGCCAAAAAGACCATCACGATAGCCTTCTACGAGGTCCCATTACTAGTGCGCGCTCGTGAGCACGGGCAGCCTGTAGCTTATAGCAAGGCGTTTTGCGTCGTGATAGTTAAATATACAGAATAGAGTCAAGGATGAAGCCCACCGACAGGACAGACGGCTCACACACCCGTATGTGTTGGCGGGCAAAATAGGATCTGAGTGTTCAAGGCCTATTGTGGATCTTTAAACATTTCGAACTGTATATGGAACTATAAATATTTATAAACTCTCTTATGCTGTTCATAGGTACTACCCCCAGCACCTGGCCATACAATTTACACAACAGCAGAAAAAAAACTAAACAAAAGGCAACAGCCCTTTATCAAAAACAACCCTCCCCCCAACAAGCGTGCGTAGAACCTTCGTATCTGGCAAATCCGCCAGCCTACAGGTAATAGGATTACGGTCTACAACCGCCAAGTCAGCATAGTTTCCAACAGCCAGAGTGCCAATCTGCGGCCACCGCAGCACTTTAGCTCCATGCTTCGTCCACATCTCAAACGCTTCAGCGCGAGTAACAACCTGCTGCGGCCCCGCGTTCGACTCCCGACTCGGATACATCGTGTGCGAGACCGCGAGCTCCATCTGCTCAAAGGGGTTAGTAGGCCCCCAGTCCATAGATGCTGCGACGTTCAGACCCGCATCGAGTAGCTGGCGGTAGGGGTTGAGGATCTCGAGCGCCTCTGGACCGATACGAGCGCGGTAGATCTCACCCTCGCCGTAGGTGAAGGCGCTGCTGACGGTCATGTCGAAACCCAGTTCGGCGAGTTGCTGGATCTGGTCCGCGCGGATGAGCATGCCGTGTTGCATGATCCAGTTGGTTTTGGCGAGGTGGTGCTTCTGCAATGTTTCGCGGGTCATGGTGAAGTGCTCGTCGTGTTCGTCTGGGGTGATGGAGCACAGATTCAGAGGGAGACCGGTACGGCCGCAGAAATCAAATGCAACGCGGAGGTTCTCTTCGCTGACGACGCGTTTTCCTGTCGTGGCTTCGCCGCTCGGGGAAAGGTACCCCTTTTTAACGAGCCCGTGGCCGGTGCAGCAGGGGCCGTACGTGCAGGCTGTGATGCCGTCGATGCGCAGCCAGTCGTCCTCGACGGTGCGCATTCCGTAGGCCTTTTCGAGGTTGGAAGTTATTTCGGAGGTTGTGAGATCTGGCTCGGAGCCTAGGGCTTTTGGTTCGAGTTCTGGGCAGGCTTTCACGCGTAGGGATAGGGCGTTGTGGTCTTTCATGGCTTGGTAGCCTTGGATGTGCTCGAATTCAATGGCGTGGCCCTCGTAGATCGTGGTGATGCCCATCGCGTTATAGCTTTCCATTGCAGCTACCAGGGCTGGCGGGATACGCTCTGGCTGGACCAGGGGAGGCAGCCTGTCAAGAACACTCAGGAAAAAAGGATCCTGGTTGTAGTAGGCTGTCACGCTCCCTCGAAGGACTCCGGTCGGTTCTCCGTCCTTGTCCTTTTCGATCCAGACATTGTTGACCCGGCCGGGGGTGGAGGATGTAATCTCAAGGATCCCCAATGCAGTTGAATTGAACGCAATGATGTTAGGATTGCGTGGAGCCAGCGCCTGGATCATAACGGGGTGGTCGGCTGTTGCTTGGTCGAGCACATGGCGATTGGGGAGGCCTCCTTCTTCGAGGTCCTTTGCACTACGCTTATGGAACCAGTGCAGCTCACCGACAGGGGAGGTCATAATCCACTCCCCCTTTGGTGTGCTGCTTGCGTGCGTGCGGATCGCATCCAAGATCTCCGTATGGTTCTTTGTATCGGTGATATCCAGCTGGTTTGCTTTGAAGGCGGCAAAGTGAAGAAGATGTGGATGTGTGTCTATCAGACCCGGGATCACTACTGCACCCTTCAGATCGATTCGAGGGATACTATCCCCTGCTACATTCAGCACATCTGCGTTTGACCCGACAGAGACGATGCGGCCACTCCGGATGAATATCGCCTGGGCGGGGGGCGAAGAGCCGGGACCTATGATCTCGCCATTAGTGTAGACGACATCTTGGGGGTCGAGCTCCATTGTTATGATGTCCTCCAGGCTGCGAGGATATATGCTTGGGATATGCGGTGCCTTGGCGCCACTGCAGAGAGCGGCTGGAGTCATGACCTCATTGATAAACCAGAATACGATATCTCTCAAACTCGGCATCCGAGACACAGACTCAGTCTCCCTCCTCCAAGCCTTGTCCCTCCTATCTACATCGGGGCAGGCGCTTCCGGTATCCTAGCGGTTGTTATAAATCAAGAACAGCGGGAGAAGAGAAGAATGGTGTTGGCCGGGCAGTGGGGTTCATCTTATCAGGGCATATGAGGCTATAGGGTAGGAGGATTTCGAGCTGACATATATAATAGAAATAGGTTTGGACAGTGTAGTAATAAGTAGTATATTAGGGATCTTAAGAAAAACCTAAGGCACTCACTCAATACTCGAATTATACAAATTTTATATATAGGGAGTTAGCTTTAGAAGGACGGAAGAGAGTTAATCAAGCTAAATAACTATACTAAGAAAGAAGTAATATTCAGAATACTGATGAGCTATTCCCTCCACAGCTTCCAGGCTTTCTATTTCGATTACTATGGCTCTTTGCTTATAGATTTGAAACAATTTATATTCACTAGTAAGTTGAAATCCTCGATCCACTACCTAATGGAGTCCTCCCCATTTCACCTGCGATTCCTTTAACCCTACACCCTCCTTTTTGATCAGGTTCGCGAGTAGCTTCTTTCTCTGCTTTACGGGCTGACTTTCGATGCTTTCCATCAATCCCCGGTCTGCATACCTTGCAATAACGTCGTGCCTGAGTCTTCCTGGCCACGTGGGAACGTCTTCATCCTCCAAGCGGTAGGGATTCGTCCACTTCTCAGCAATCATATGCTGGAGAATCTGTTCGGCAAATGTGTGACAGTTCTTGGCCACCAGAGAATACGCTTTGGCGTCTATTTGTTTGATATGGCGATACCCATCCTGCTTCTCGTGAAATTTCATCAACAGAAATCGGGCTGGTAAGATTGTTGGTATTAGCTTCAAGACCTGCATAAATGCTACACTGCGATCTTACCTGTTAGGATGAATTCGTCATGGGCGAAATGCATTTCCACGGGCTCTGTCACTCGCGTGAATTCCGAGGCAGCTATATTTTTCACGTATCCTCTGTCGGTAGCCCAGTTTTGCCCAACAATGAGTACAGTGTCGTTGTCTCGTCCCGTTTTGCCATTCTTACCCGCAAAGTTGAGACCGTAGATCCTGTATGGATGTTCCTGTGGCTAATTAGATATTTCCGAAATTTAGCGCACGTCTCGAAATCCTTACGTCCCTCGTCGCCCGTTTCGGGAGAATATAGACTCCCCAGTGAGTAGCCCATTGACCAACGTTCACCGAGTTTGGCTTGGTGGTATTTCTGAGGTTCGAAGCAATACCAACCATCCAAGTAGTTCTTTTCTGGAAGTTGCCAACTGGAAACCATTCCAAACTCGGCTCATGCAGTTGTACAAACTCCACATATGAAACAGTCGTGTATTTGCCCTCGGGTATGCCCAGATCACCCTCTGATGTCGCGACAAGAATCCGGAACGGAGCTTCACGACTTAAGCCCCTCTCAGTTGTATCACCTTTTACAGTGGAGATGAAAGCGGAATATTCACCTCGTGGGTCATCGTATGCTGCAGCGGGCGAAGTAGTAGTCCAGACACTGTGCTCCCTCTCCACGCCTGTGGAAGGTTGCGTGAATCCCGCTGGCAGGGTTCCGGATCCGAGCTCACGGGTGGGAAGTTCTCTCTTGGTATGAACAAGATTTCTCCAGGGCATCATGAAATGGAAAAGTTTGTATACCTCATACAAATCTGTTCACTAGATCAGGAAGTGGATGGGACACACCAGTGCCGACGAGATGGATAACAATCGAGCTAGAAAAGTGCGAGTCCTATGAGCAGTGTCATCAGCAACAAGCAGGGCCCTTATATAGGGAAAACCGACGCTATTGCAAGGCTCCGCTGCAACCTTTCCGTGCCCAATTCTGCGCCAGGATTGCGCCGAAAACCGCGAGCAAGGCTGCGCCCCTCTGCATTTGACTGTTCTATTATAAATAAATTAAAATGGCTAAGACCATGCCCAAGGCTGCGACCAAGGCTGCACCCCTCCTCTGCACCCCTCCTCTGCACCCCTCCTCTGCCCCTCTGCTTTCGACTCTACTCCTTCGTGATCTCTATTATAAATAATGCCTAAAACCGCGCCCAAGGCTGTGGCCAAGGCTCTCATCAAGGCTGTGCCCCCCCTCTCGCCCTCTATATTTGACTCTGCTCTTCTGAGAATCTCATCGTAAATGAACTACGGCGCTCAGCCCATCTTGTGAAAACACTGAAGGTTGCGAAGAAAAGTCATGGCCTCATCTCACAGGCCGCCTCTAACATCCGAGTTGATATTCCCACTTCACGAGCAACAGCTGCAGCTTATCGACGATGAAACACTTAAGCACCATCTTGAAGCGCAATTGCTTCCAGTGAGCGGCTTGATATACCCCAAGATTGCTGATACGAGTAATTCAATGGCATTGATGTCCGCGGAACTGGAGACACCAGTTCTAGACGAGTTAAACGAATACTTACACTTCATTGCACCTCGTGACTATCGACGTGTTCACCCCCTCCACGAGCATCTTATCAGAAAGCGGCAGATCGTTGTCACAGAGAACCCCGGTCTTCACCTCATATGGCATTACAATACTATATTCGTCAAGCCTATCCCGCCATTTCTTCTCAACTTCACCATGTGGCGGCGATGTCTGCTTCCGCCAGTTGAGACTGTAGATGAGTCTACGCAACAGTCCTCGTATCCTATATCATATCCTATATGTGCCTTGCAATCACCATGCAAGTCCGCACTAGGATTCCTTCGCACCTACGAACTCTTGGTCCGCCATCCGTCCGATTTCAATATTGCCCAAACAATGAATCTGATCCCTCAAAACATAAGCTACTTTGAATTTCGCGCATTTATTGGACCTTTTCATTCCTTGCCTCATTCTGCTGTAGCACAGCGCTACCACTTTGGTCAGATGCGCTTGACGCGGCTGAATTGGGCAGTCCGGCTATTGCAGCCTCGTATGGTGCGCACAGGAGGGTGGTTAGCAAATCGACTTTACTACCAAGAGCTGTCCACACAATCAAGTGACTACATTCTAGGGCTGGTAGCGCCAGTGCTCTTCATATTTGGTCTTCTGTCAGTCATGCTGTCTGCAATGCAGGTCATGTTAACAGCATTCGGGATGCCAAATGCTCACAATATGATTGTACAAGTCAGCTCTGGGTTTTCTATAGCGATTATCATTTTCTGTATCATGTTGGGAGGGGTAATAATGATGGTGCTTCTAGTTTTATTGATAGGACAGTATCTGTATGCGTTAAAGGCATCGAAAAGGTGAAGATTGTTTGAAGACTTAGGGTTATACTAGCTGTATTTATCTCATGATCGGTTATTTACCCAGCATGTTTCCAAAGCTAGATTTTCTAGGCCTGAAACCCGGTTGAGATTTAAGGCTTAGTCTCTTCAGGAGGCGCAGCTACGCCCGAAGTTGGAAGAATGGGACGTTCTCGACACGCTTGATGTTTTCGAGCTTCAACGGGTTGGGGTTGGCAAAGAGAATCCTGACAGGTAGCTTGCATCAACAACTTATTATCGCATCTTTACGCAAGCAAGAGATGATGCAACGCTAGGAAAGATTGTGCTTGTATAGATATAGAATGGAATGGTGCATTTTGCTGGTATATACATAATTCGACAATAGATAAAAGTATCTCAAATCATGGGCTCGGGAATACATTACACATGGATATACCGACCCTCGTGCCCAAGCCCTACTCGATTTACTACCCCTCGATGGTCTCGCAGAACCAGTTGAATAAAGCCGTCAATATCCTTCGAGCTCCTCAAACCAATTATCTTGTGGTATAAGCCCCTAGGAAGACCGAACCCTGGCTCCTCATAAAGACTATGGGACAGAGAACCCAGTACCTTAGCAGAAGTCGGTCAAGGCCTGTCACTGAATTACGATTTATCAGTATATTTGTTGAATATTACGCTTTCGGGTTATAATTAGCAGCCGTATCGTGGTTTTTTGCTGCTCCTCAAAAGGCTGGACCACGACCGGAATGTACTTCTAAATCCACTGCCACGGACGATATATACAATCGTTATATACCCAGATACCGTTCATTCATATATGCAAGGAACCTATCTACTCATGGGCATATAAGGTGGTATCTATCGGGGATGTAGAAAATCTGGAGACATTGAGACTGTCAGACAATAACTTCAGTACGCAGGTCCTCTGGCCATCTGGCTGCATCATGACCGTTTGTTCGAGTCCCAACGTTATAGCAAAGGTTGACCTCTTTGCCTGGGAAGTTCAGGATCGGCCTGACTGCCTTAAAGTAGCGGTCAACAGCTGCAGAGTGGCGGGTCTCAAAGAACTCAGGCTGGAACAGCACGTTGCCGCTGTTCTGTGCCAATGATTTCAGCATAGCTGGGAGCATCGTCCCCATTCCTTGGATGTGGCGGAATGTCAAGTTTTGATGTTTGTTCCATACTTCCTCCCATACTACGGGGGGGTAAACGCCAACTGAATTAACCAGCCACTGGGAGTAGTAATTGAGGGCGATCTATAACTGTTAGTATACTGGCGTACTGGGGTTGAAGAATTCTCACATCTACGTATACCGATCCTCCCTTTTGGCCTCGTTCAATCAGACCATTCAGGATGCCGGAGACGCCGATAGCTCCAGTGCTGCCACAACATTAGTCAATAGTTCTAGATTCTGCAGGGAAGCTTTACCAGTAGTCGGAATTTGGGAAGACGGGGGTAACTGGTTCATCGAGCCCCATAGCCCTGCCGTACTCAAGAGAAACACCGCATACCTACAGTCAGTTAGTATAATATTGGCACTACTGGCAGACAGACTTACTGCATCACTAATTTGCTGCCACCCACTCCTGTGCTGCCACGGACCGTGCCATCCATAGCAATTCTCGCGAGCGTAGACAAGGCCATAGGGGCGATGTTTGACAAGGTCAAGAACTGCCTCTCTTCCAAACCCGAGTCGCTCCATCACCCCAGGCCGATATCCGTCTAGTACAACATCTGCCTCGTAAATAAGATCCTGTAATGTCTTCTTGCCTTCAGGGGACTTCAAATCAAGGGAGCAGTTCCATTTCCCCCAGTTCAGATCACCATGAAGTGGAACAAAATCGACAACATCGGGGCCTGTTACTCTGAGGACACTGGCACCAAGCTCTGCTAGGCCCCTTGTTATGGATGGCCCGGCAATGACTCTGGTCAGGTCAATAACTTTCAATCCTGCCAAAGGGCGAGAAACTCCGGTGTCTGCCCAGTCCTTCCACCAGGCTGGCTGCTGGTTTACATTGGGAACATGACAGAGTTCGTAGAGGCCAGCTTGCGCATTGTGTTTACCGTGGTCGCCTTGTTTGAATTCCTCTGTGCTGTAGCAGATAGTCCCTGCCTGGCGGTAGTCCTCGTTCATCAAAATATCCAGCTCCTGAGAGTCTAATTGAGAGACGCGATCTTGGATGGCACGGCTGGCCTCGGCCTCGCTTGTATAGTCTGCTGTCAGTGGGAGGCCCAGAGCTGTCAACGATGGCACCGCGTTCATGCTCCCTGGCGGCGTTAGTGAATGTAGGCAAATTTGCAGGAAGATCGGTAGTTGTACCGTGGACATGGTAGAAGCGACCATCCTTGGTCTTGTAGATGTTTGTTGCCGCCCCTCGATACACAGGGCTCTCTCCCCGGTTCATTGGGAAGACCGACAGGGCGCGCTGCATCGGGGATAGATTTGGATTTTCCGGTTTACCGTCTTTGCCCACGACATCTAGCACTAAGCAGGACATGAAGAACAGAGTAGCATGGTCCCTGAAAGACGGTTAAGACATGCCACGAAAGGTAGTCGAGTGGGTACTCGCGTATTAATGCTGACCTGCACAGGCTCGTGTCCATACTTGGCCTTCAGCAGTGCGTTTAGCCACAGAGACTCCAGGCCTTTGAGCGCCGAGATGCTTTCGGCGAATCTCCAATTAATAGGCACACTGGGCTTGTCACTTCCAGAGAATTTCGTATACTCTGCAAGGGCTGAAGCGTCTGTAGGAATGTTATGGCGCAGGACAGGGTTTTGCAGTATTCCTTCAAGTAGGAGCGATTCGGCCGCCTTGGGAACAGAATAACTTTCGATGGTCATTGTTTCTTGCGTGTAATATTTATGAATACCCAGGATCGAGCTCGGGCAGACCATTCTATGCATTCATTAAGTACTCAGGAGGGGTAGCAATGCGATCTGCATTTTTGTGAGTGGAGCAGCGCAGTCAGACAATCCTCGTCAGAAAGTGCTAGGCACAACGCCGGATAGGCGGAAGCATCACTAGCTGTAATAGCTGGGGATTTATAAAGATTCAAATCCCACTTTCAACTTCAATCCTGGAATAATTCTGTTTAGTGAATGGGGAGTTGGGGCTTGGGGAAATGCACGTTTGAGCTGCAACATATATATCCACAATGTCGGGTGCAATGTACTTCATACATCTGTCAATGAACAAGGATTGTGCATAAAGCTTGCACTAAGAGTATAACGCAATGGTGCCTCAATGCAAAGGGCCAAACACCTGATTAAGAGCTGGCTGTAGCTGAATTCCCCCCGGAGCATAACTATGCGCACAACTTATGCAGGGAAAACATAACTCCGTATAACTCCGTATAATTCTGCATAACTCCCATCTCCATCTCCGCCTCCATCTCTAGCTTCTCTCTCTTCCTCATTCTCTCTCCGACTTTCCTCGCGGGCGACCGGGTGATATTCAATCCCCGTATTGGGGTCATGGCATTTGTCGTCGCTGATTGAGTTCCCCGAATACAAAGTGGCTATTTCTGTCCTGGAACTGTTTGCCAACCTGATCAACCCGGCGTTATTTGGCCTCGAGCCGCTTGCAACTGACACCGAGGAAATCACAATCCTGCTCGCCGATTGCACAGTGAAAGATGCTGGGGCGGATTTTGGAGCAATGATAGAATCCTACGGCCTGACCAGTTTGACCGCCGTGATCTACCTGCGCTTTTCGACGAGTCTGTTTCTGGACCTGACCAACGGTGAGTGTCAGCGCAATCTGAGTGGATCACCGCTGATGATGAAATACAGTAGTAGCCCAGTATCCTGTTGTGAGATTACACGGTCTCCGTGCGTCCTGAGCTGGTGACACCTTAAGCCTATGGTTGCCCAGCAAGACATGCAAACAGTATCATATGCTAGGATATTTCATGTATATGTAAGTCGATTGAGGCTACAACGGAGCCGTTAACACCCGAGGTCTATGTAAAACTTGAGACATCACATCATTCCTAGATATAACTTAGTAGGTCATACTAGAAAGGTTAGCTGAGCTCGTTCGGGGTCTTGCTTGCACTCACTTGACCAGCACAGTCTTGGGCTCCGTGAAGCTGCGCAGAGCGTAGTGGCTCATCTCTCGGCCTATTCCCGACTGCTTGCTGCCACCAAAAGGAGCTTGTACATTGATATAACTGACGCAGTTGATGCCTACCACGCCGCTATCCAGGGCCGCCGAGAGACGCATAGCACGGTTTATATCCTGCGTAAAGACCCCCGCCATCAAACCGAATTCCGAGTCGTTGGCCATGCGGAGGAAGTCTGCCTCGTCCTTGAATGTCTTGATGCATACCACGGGTCCGAATATCTCTTCTTGATACACTTGAGCGTCATCCTGCGGGTTGAGAAGCACCGTGGGCTCCCAGTAACACCCTTTATCGCCATGCTGCTTACCACCAACAAGAACTCTTGTTCTGCCCTCGTCATTCTCGAAGAACGAGGCCACTCGACTCAACTGCCCCTTATCTGCTAGCGGACCGAGTTGCGTATCTGGGTTGCTGGGGTCGCCCATTTGGCTGATCTTTTCCGACATAGCCTTGGTGAAGGCGCCGATGAACTTGTCCGCGATACTCTCCTGGACGTAAAGGCGGCTAGCAGCGTAACAGGCCTGTCCGGAATTATGCGTGATCGCAAAGGTCGACCACCACATCGCGTTATCAAAGTTGCAGTCGTCAAATATGGCCGAGGGCGACTTTCCGCCCAGTTCCAGTGTCACCCGTTTGAGATTGCTGCTGGCAGCGGCCTGCTGGATGCGTCTACCTGTGGCTGTAGACCCAGTGAAACTCACCTTTCGCACTTTCATATGACTTGCGAGTAAGGCACCCGTAGCACCGGCGCCAGGAAGCGCCTGAATGACTCCTGGGGGGACAATTCCCGCTGCGGTTGCGAGCTCTGCCAGGCGTATCGCTCCGAAGGGTGTCTTCTCGCTGGGCTTTATAATCATGACATTCCCGGTGGCCAGAGCAGGTGCGAGTTTGAGGCACAGTATTACGATAGGCCCGTTCCATGGGTTGATGCTGACGGTAACACCGAGAGGCTCATGGCGCACAATCTTCAGGAAGCCATCATCGGCTGGGAATGATTCACCGGCATATTTGTCGGTCCAGCCAGCGTAATCTGGAGCATAGTGAGCCTTGTCAGATGTAATTGAGTTATTCTCTCGACTCACATTTCAGAATCCCAGCTCCCATTTCAATCTCCTTGGTGGCAGCAGCGATTGGCTTGCCACTTGGAGTCGCGTCCAGCCGGGCCAGCTCGTCCTTATGTGCGAGCAGGAGGGCAGCTAAGTCTAGGAGCGTCTCGCCCCGTTGAGCAGCTGTGTATGTGCGCCAGGGCCCATTGAAGGCAGCGGTTGCGGCATCCACCGCAGCGTCCACGTCTTCCGCAGCAGCATATTGAACGTGGTCGCAAAAGAGACTGTCATCCACGGGATTGTAAATTGAGTGCCGCTCTGGAGAATGGCTATCTACAAGCTGGCTGGGTCAGTAGATGTGTACTCGGATACAAGACTCCGCCCACCTTGTCATGGATGAACAGCTGTGTTGGGATTGGAAACTTCGAGGTAGCCATATCTGCGATCTTGGTGAAAGGGTTATGCTAAATAATTTACTGGCCCGAACAGAGGAGATTTCCCAGACTTTATGTTGACTGTCCGTGGCGCAGCCTTGTACGAGCGTGAGCGTATGCGTATAGCTGGAGCCCCACGTCAGCACCAATCTAATCAACAAGAAAGGTTTTAGAGAATACACTGCTTAGATCGATTTGGACAAATTATCGCTCTCTTACTATATTGGTAATGGGGCTAAGTGTGCTTATTCGGATTGGAATTAATCTCCATGCTCATTGCTTCGTGACGTAGACTCCGTTCGATAAACATTAAACCCATAATTTGAGACAAAGAACACTGCTAACCCCCAATATTCAGAGTCGAGCAGCGTCATTCACAGCTTCCTGGACATGAAAGCCTTTCCATGTCTCCAAGGCATCTCGACACTCTCCTTCATAGCGCTCAATGCCCCCAATATACGACAAAAACTGCTTTTTCGCCCCCGGGATATTGGTCACCGTCCACCAGGAGTCGGTCTCTGCAAGAAGGGTCGGGCTGCTGGCGTCGATTATTTTTTGGCGCCATTGTTCCTCTGCTTCTGCCGTTGGTTCGATTGTGGCCAGGCCCTGCTTCTCCATCTTGTCGATTGCGTCTACTATGAAGTCAACCTGGCACTCCAGGATAGTCGGCCCGTTCGAGAGTGCAGTTGGTGCTGTCATTTCGTTATCACGAGCTGCTTTTGTGCTGCTGGTCAGGGACGTACCTTGTGGGCTGTAACTCAGGAAGCAATTGGGAAAGCCATGAACGAGCATCCCCAGGTATGTGCGGATGCCCTCTGCCCAGATGTCCTTCATATCTACACCGTCCTTGTTCTTGACGTTCATAGTCGCCACTCTGTCCGGTAAATATCAGAAATTGGCTGTCACCCATACAATGAAGGTATAACTTACGAGCCGGTGAAACTTTCAAAGCCAGTCGCAAATACAACATAGTCAAAGTCACGAAGGCGGCCGTCCGCTGTTTGGATGCCAGTTTCCGTGAATGTCTGGAAGGGCGTCTGCAACAGTGGCACAATCTCGACGTGGTCTTGATCCAGGCAGTCGTAGTAGTCGCTCTCCAACGGCGACCGTCGAGTTAAAATTGGATAAGGAGGCTCGAGAGGTGCCATCAAGTCTCGCTTGACAGGGTTGCTGAACCGCGCACGCGTCTTCTTTGCCCAGAAGTCGTAAGCTATGCGGTTTGCTCGACGGTCGACCAAGGTCTCACGGAAGTTGCCTCCGACGAAGTTAAATGCGCCAGACTTCCATATTGTCTCGTAATACTCGTCTCGTTCTGCGTCTGAGAGCTCAAAGATGCCCTTCGTAGGGGGCGGACGTGGAAATCCCCCGGCGGATTTCCTGCCAGCATCAAACAGAATCCTCAAGTAGGGTTTCCACGAGTCCTGCTCGCCCTTGCTGATGTCTCGGTTGCCCAGGGGTAAGCAGAGACTGGGTCGTCGCATGAACATCGCCAGGTGACTCGCCTTTTTGGCGACTTCTTGAACAACTTGCACCGCAGTTGCACCAGCTCCGATTACAGCAACCTTTTTGCCAGTGATATCCACATCCTCCGGCCAAGCAGTGGAGTGGTAAGTCTGTCCCTTGTATGTTTCCAACCCTGGAAACTCGGGCAAGTGCTGCCGATGCAGTAGACCAGTAAACAGACAGAGATACTTGGCGACCCCTACATGCCCTGCCTCCGTCGTGACTGTCCACCGACACGTCGCTGCGTCCCAGGTGGCCGAGTTCACTCGTGCGTTGAATTGGATATCCTTCTTCAGGTCTAGAACCCGGTCCGCATGCGCAAAGTACGCTCTCACTTCTTCACTGCTGGAGAAGCGCTCGGTGAAATAAAAGTCTTTCCACACTTCTGGGAGACTGAGCTGGTAATACGGCCACTCTGAGTCGACTCTCGCGCCTGGATAGCGGTTCCAGTACCATACGCCGCCTAGGTCACCTCCGGCTTCAAACACCTGGACTGTTAGGCCGAGCTTGCGCAGTTTGTGGAGACCGTATATCCCACTGAACCCTGCGCCCACGATCAGTGCGTCGCAGTGGAATGTCTTCCGGGGGTCGTTGGAGCCCATTATGATCTATCGAAGATGGTAACAGATAACCAGGGCGTGAGGTAGCATAGCTATGGGTGCAGATGCCGGTATAAAAATATTTGGATAACCTCGGTCGATTTATTGCTGGAATAGCCGGCTAGTGAATCACCTTTTAAACAGCCTCTTGGTGAGCGCTGCCATGTTTGAGCCATTCTCTAACTGGCCAGGCCAAGTCCTGACTCGCATTCATGGACTTCCCCGCAACTTGACACTGGATTACACGCGCTAATGATTAGTCGGGTTTTGCCAGCCCAGCCTTGGTACCTTGATATTAAGCAGTCATGGGTCAGTTCCAAAATTGTGTGCTTTGTTCAACCCTTCATGGTCAGGGATCTCCGCATAACCCACTAATTCATAGGCGGTACTGCCTGCCCACTGGATGCTGGTCAGGGACCAGCTTTCGAAAGCATCTCGTTCGATCGCTTTCGAATCCGAGGGCGGAAGGGAAGAGAACATGGAAATAAGAAGAGAATATGAAGGGGCGCCGCCAGGAAGCTCCAGATGCCGACAACGCGGACACCAGAGGATGTAATGCGGAGAAAAGAAGCATACTCGATACGACGACTCACGGAAGACCAATGGAAGGCGCTGGAAAGCTGTTGTGGGTGTTGAAGGGCCTTGCGTAAGTGCATAAGCCTTTATACAGTGCGTATTATGCCTGCTGCTGGCATAAATGGCGAGTGTGGGTATTGTGGAGTTATTCCTGTCAGGGAGGAAGTCTGGACACTTCTAACATACAAAGCTATAATGGTTACAACATAAGGGACTTTCTTCCCACGTTGGGGCTTTTCATACTTGTGGCTTATGATGGTGATCTACCAGTTTATTTAACCGCTAACGCGTCCGTCTTCTTCCCGAACTCTGTTGCACTGTCCATAAGCCAAATATAACGTACATGCCATAAAATCTACCTATAGAATAAGACGCCTTTTAACCTGCGCGCCCTTCATAAAGACCCATCCATACCTACATGGCCACGTTTGAGTGGCTTCGTGTGATTAATCCAACACCACCCACCGCAAAGATAAAACCCGAAATAAACACCACAAAAGATGAGGCTAAAACAGGAGAAGCCCGCCTATTTTCGAGGAGGCTGGCGAGTCTTATGGTTTGGCTTCTGGTGCGTCTTTATGTGTGCCTTTAGGTGGTCTTTCCTGCCAAAGGCCACGCCGCAGTTAGGTTCAGGGCAGGGATACGCGTTGGGAGCAATATGTATTGTTTTCAGGTGGCGTATCAACTCAGTCTCACGACGGAAAGAGGCAGAACTCCGGCAGCCGAGCCATTTGCACTGGAAGACAGGGGGTTGATGGGTGCTATCCGCGGTGGAGGAAACCGGAAATCTGCGAGCCAAATTAGCGAGATCCAAGCGGTGAAAAGAAAAAGCAAAGAAGGACATACACGAGGGATTCGTCAGCTGCTTCGACATCATTGGGGCAGGATAGGGACAAGGCTGAGTCCCAGTCCGCCAAGGTGGCCATATTATAGCTGGAGCGGGTGGGAGGCCCATTGGCCATCGACGGCACAGCTGCACCTTCGCCAACACTTCCGCCCGAGACTACAGCGGGATCCAACCAGATATCAGGGACTGCAGCACCGGGCGGGCCAAATGAAAAGCAAGGACTTAACCCCACGCCCTGGCTCGAGTTTTCACCTGCGGGCTGTATCCCGAGAATTGCCGCTGGTACCTGCGGATGTGTAAAAGAATAGACCGATGTATAGTGACCATAAGTCCTATTATGTGGACCAGTTTTATCCCCGAGATGGTCCCCCGCCCATTGGGAAGGACTGGATGGATGTTCCATAATAAGCGCGGGCTGGAGTCGTATAACGGCACAGAAGCAGAGGAAACTTGAGAATAACTGAATTGGTGGTGTAGAGAGATTGTGATGGACTGAAATAAGTTGAAGAAAGCCGTATTTATATCCATATACCAGGTTCCCGGACGAAGTTGTCCAGGTATTGTTGTGACCTCATCCCGCCCATCGTCCAGTATGCTCCACCTGATATTTGTTGGCATATAATGCAAAATAGAAAGACGGCCCAATACCGCTAGTGGCTTTTATGGTCGAATGGTATTTCGCTAATATTTTGGAACTAGCCAATCAGAGACCGTCCCTAGAAGGTTGAAAACTGGGTCAAGCAAGCAATCAGCCCGGTGCGTATTCGGAGTCCCTCAGTGGCAGATCCCTCAGTGGCAGAAATGCGGAACCGAGCCAAGGAGCGTCGCGGAATTTTCGAAGTGGCCAATCAAAAGGATACAATACGGGGAGCCTGCAAATACCTTGGGTAGTGCAAGGCTGCGGCAGTGGTGCCCTTTCACGCTGGGAGTGTGCCTTGTGCTCACGTCTCTCCTCCCCTTAAGTGGTGCAGCCTCCTAGTCTTTGCCTTCTCGTCTTCGTAAGTCTCCCAGATCTTTCAGCCTTGCCAATATCCCCGTGCACAAACATAAACAACGACAAACATGGATGACTCAGTATGGGAGTTATACAAGCCAGAGCTTCACCGGCTCTACATTCAACAGAACAAGTTCTTGTCGTATGTCAGGGAGTACATGGCATCCATGTACGGCTTTGACGAAACGTAAGCCCGGCCATCACCCCCCGTCAATCTCAGCCCACACTTACCATGAACCAGAACGGCCCAGTACACGAAGCACTTTAGGAAATGGGGGTTTAGAAAGAACCAGAAGATCTCTGAGCAGGAGGGTATTTTCATCGGGAAACGCATGGATAAACGGAAACGGGAGTTTGAAAAGAAGAGCGAGGTGCACATTCACGGCATTGAGTATGCGCCGCGCAAGCTCCAGAAGGCAATATACGGTAAAGCCTATGTGCCGACAATGCAGAGCCATGGCTTCCCTGGAGGTAGGTTTAGCTCCTGGGGGTTCCAAGTAATACAGCGACTAAAGAAGGCGCGCCCCAGCTCCGTCCCCAGATACCCCCGAGGGCTTCGTTGTCTGTACCCCAGCAACACCCAGGATGCACCTTGATTGGAATCTGGCTCTTCCATGGCTGCAGTTTTCAAAGCTCTTGCGGACAGAACGGACCGAAGGTATATTACTACTACCATTCACCATGCTCGGCAATTCGTCAGTCACCGCTAACAGTTGTGAAGTCTCGTCTCCAGCTCAACAGCCGTCCCTGACTCCCACCTTGGCTGTAGCCTCCCCCCAAGAACCTAATGCTTTATCACATACCGTCAAATACCAAGTGGTAGAGCGTTTGAGATACCTTGTTCCCTGGGACCGGCTGTCTCACCCCATAGGCGTGAACAGCAGCTCGCGAACCGCGACCGGCCTGCGCATTCTGATGCCCGAAGAGTCCGAGGGCCAACTCCACGCTTTGGCGATGCGATTCTCCGAATCCAAGCAGTCCACAACTGATAGCCTGGGCCTGGAGATGTTTTTGCTATCCAATAACCTGGTTTCACACGGGCCAGACGGGAAAACATTCGATAGCATGAGATCTCATGATCAGCGGGTCATGGAGATCTTGCGAGTATCCGGATGGAATACCGTCGCGCAACTTCAAATCCTGCTATCAGCTAAGGAGCCAACAGCGGGCGCCATAGCAGAGAAGATTTTTGCTAGTGCCTTGCGAATTCTAGACGAAGACATCGTTGAAATGATGCTTGAGGCTGGTATGAGCCCCGATGGCTGTATCGACACTGTGGACAATGGCTCCCTTACGCCGCTACAATATCTTGCCACCCTTGGTGACATTGCCATGGAGCTTATTCAACTTTTTATATCCCACGGCGCAGACCTTAACAAATCATACAACGACATTTCAGCCCTTGAATATGCTGTTAATTTTGGTAATAGAGACGCGATTGAGGTCTTGCTTTCCCGAGGTGCCTGTGTTACACCGTCGTGTCTCGCTGCTGCTGCAAGGAGGATTGGGAATCCAGGCCGTTTCCAGATGTTTCTGGGCCCCGATACAGATGTAAACGAACGGAGCGGGTCGCAGGGACCCAGTCCTCTGGCCCAGGCTGTGTCGTTAGGATGGATTGAGATCATAAACCTCCTACTTACTAGGGGAGCCGATGTTAACGCATTCCATGAGATTGATTTCAATTACGACATGGGATTCACCACGGTACTTGGAATTGCAGCGCAGTCAGGGAGGCTGGAAATCATTAAAGCTCTGCTACACGCTTGTCCGGACGTCAACCCCGAGATAGAAGACGGACTGCCCTATGTTTCGCCGCTTACCATAGCTGTGTCCGCTTCTAAGGGGGGTCTTGCGGCTATTAGCCTTCTTCTCCAAGCAGGAGTTGATGTTTCTACTGCCGATTGCTGCGGAGAGCGGACCCTACTAGAAATTGCTAGCCGGAATATCACGGATATCAGGGTTTTCGAGCTGTTGGTGGGGTATGGCGCAATGATAGACAGGCCACTGTCTGAGAAAGAACATGCTACGTCGGCCCTTCTTTCTGCTGTGGAAGCCGGTGCTACAGAGCTGGTCAGTTTGCTCATTAGTATGGGAGCGCGGCTGAACGACGTGTACAGCACCCGCCCTGGAACGGCTCTTGGGGCAGCCATTGAAAAGGGAGATCTGCATCTTATTCAGATGTTGCAGGTCACAGGAGCTGTTTCGATTAGCCCAAAGCTTGGATCCATCGCCAACCTAGAAACTGCTGAGTATCTAGACGAAATCGGGCTGCTCCAAGGTATTCTGGATATATCCGGAGCCGAGATCCTGAAAGCTGCACTATCAGAAGATGACGACAATCTGGCACAGAGACTGCTCTATCGTATTGTTGA
Source organism: Aspergillus sp. PA3604 (assembly GCA_023624935.1). Classification (NCBI taxonomy): domain Eukaryota; kingdom Fungi; phylum Ascomycota; class Eurotiomycetes; order Eurotiales; family Aspergillaceae; genus Aspergillus; species Aspergillus sp. PA3604. The sequence goes on from JAMABJ010000038.1 coordinate 106,463, forward strand.
CTTTGGCACCCTCGGCGCAGAGGTGACCGACTATAACGGCCGTATATCCCAGAAGACGCCGCTGCAGACCGCAATTAGCACGAAGCGTCTCCCTGTTGCAAACGCCATCCTCGAACGGGGGGCAACAGTGGTCGATTGTGACCTTGCAGCCGCAGTACAATATACTGTTGAGTATAACGATACTGACTTGTTAAGGCGTCTACTTACGAGGTTCCAAGGGAGCGCTCCAACCGCAATGGCTGAAGCAATCAGATCGGAAGATCCGGAACTCCTGCATCTCCTCCTCGCCGCGGGTCTGGATGCAACGGGGACGCCACAGCAACTTCTTGATAAATGGGAGGCGTCTGAAAATATCGACACCCACTTTGACCCCCCGGAGTCGGTTCTAGAAATACTATCCGAGACGAACAACAGGCCAATGCTGGAAACAATTCTGCACAGCTGCCCCTGGAGTCCAAGGTTAGTGGGACGTGCGTTGACTTTGTCAATCATCTCTGGCCACACCGAACTGGCGATGTACTTGTTAAACTGGGGTGTGGATGTGAACCAAGAGATCACGATTCACCATCCGGACACGGAGGACGAAAACGAAATACCCATACGAGGGTATAAGATAGTGGTTACGCCCCTACAAATTGCAGCGAGGGACCAGCATATTCAGGTTGTAGAACAAATGTTGGGTACACATCCCGATATCGACATCAACTACTTAGGAGCAGGTGCAAACCGTCGCTCAGCCCTACAGCATGCCGTAGAGAATGGAAACATGGACTTGGTCAACTTACTTCTTCGCCATGGAGCCAATATAAATTCCAATCCCGCAAGTGACGGAGGGGCAACTGCGCTGCAAATTGCATCAATCCGTGGATACCTGGGGATCGCGCGAAGGCTTATCGAGCTGGGCGCCGAGATCAATGCTGCTCCTGCAAGGGTGAATGGGAGAACGGCCCTTGAGGGAGCGGCAGAACACGGCCGGATTGATATGATCCAGATGCTCCTCCTAGGAGGGGCCTCAGTCACTGGTGATGATGGGCAGCGCCAATACCGCCGCGCGATTGAGTTTGCAGAGAGGAATGGACATAATGTAGCTGCGCGACTGTTGATCTCTTTCGAGCCTCGGCAGGAGTAAATGGGGCCTGATTTAGGCGATGGTGTTGATGGTATAAAAAGTGCTGATTGGGGCTGTTACGCTGGCAGATAGGGTTGTCGGTAGGTATGACAAGCACGCCAACTAATTTACACCATACAACCTCACCATTCCTCGTCATCTTGAGAGTAGACTTTTTTATTTTGATAGTCCGAGGGACCTGGCTATGCGAATCTGTAATATGGGCCGTTTGCAGGCGAGATGGAATTAGTCGGCAGTCGCATTTGCGGCTGGAATAAAGCCAAATCCCCGACAATGTCTTCGCAGCCAGGAAATTTAGTACATTGTTATTGATACCATAACCTTATGGCAATCTACAACTAGCATACAAGACAAATAGCCCGTCCCTTGTTGCTTCCCTCCAGAATGGTGGACCCTTGCGAAATTCCGGTCCTTGTAGGTGTCGGCGACATTAAGGATCCCTCGCTCACAGTGGAGGATGCTAAGAACAGACAGATTCTGGTAGCCAATATGGTCCCGGCTACCCAATAAGAACAATTAGCAAGAAGAACCGGATCATTGAAGTCCCAGCTCTGGATCCCCGGTGTATATCATGTCAAGGGAGACACTGCCGCATCCCCACCACGCAGCGGGTGACTGCGGCAACAATATGCTAGAATGACATCAAGAAAAAGAACCTACATTCTACACCGGTGTAGTTTCAGTGTCTGGATCGGCGTATTAGGCTTCTCTGGGTCCATAATAAAATCTTGAAAAAGTGGCGACGATGACGTACCGAACCGAAAATTCCGAGTCTGCTTCGGGATGCCGACCACGATTTGCAAAAGCATATTCTGACGGTTTTCTGCATCATCTTCGCCAGATCTTATCTTTCCTTCGTGTCTTCCACTTTGTGCGTTACAATAGATTAGCACACCATAATGGACGGCGAACAACCCCAGAACGCCAACGGGGCTATGGCAGGGAACCAGAGCAGGACGACACGATTATACAACAAGTATGTGGCCTTCACTCAGTAGCACGACCAGGCTAACAATGCCATAGAATCAAAGGCCTGTTCAATCAGGACATCTCCGAGGAATTGCGTGCCAGCACCGATACCGAAATCCACACCTGGAACGGCAAAGACGATCCTGACAATCCGTATGTCTGTCTTATACTAAAACAGCTTCCTTGCTAATAAATTGCAGCTTCAACTGGAGCCCAACGTACAAATGGGTGTTGACGGTCACGGTCTGCTTCATGTATGTCGCAGCGGAGATTGGCTGTTACGCATACTAACTTCTATAGTTCTATCCTGACCGGTCTCCCAGCAGGAACATACGGCTCTGGCAATAACTGGATGGAAGGGCAGTTCCATGTCCAGAACAGCCCTTTTCCCAATCTCTATTGGGCGACAACTTCGTGGAACATGGGCGCTGCCTTCTGGCCGCTCATCTTCGTCCCCCTTACCGAGTCCTCCGGCCGCATGCCAGGGTATTTTGTGGCATATATCATCTTGATCGCGACACTCTTTGGCTCTGCCTTTTCGCAGAATTTTGCGACGATTCTTGTGACCCGGTTCTTCGGGGGTGGTGCGTCGTCCGTCTCGATCAATATCGTGGGAGGAAGCATTAGCGATGTCTGGTACGGCGATAAGGCTCGCAGTCTGCCGATGTCTCTGTTTGGTTTTACCAGTGTTGTAGGAATTGCACTTGGCCCTTTTATCGGCTCAGCCATTGTGCAGATTCCCAAGGTCGACCCCTGGCGCTGGTGAGTTTTTCAACTTGTCTCTCGCTGAGCCCGTCTGACATATTGTATAGGATCTTCTACATCCAGATCATCTACAACGCCGGTCTCATCCCCATCTTCTGGCTTATCCTCCGTGAAACCCGCGCCGATGTCATCCTGCGAAAGCGCGCTCGCAAGATCCGCAAGGAAACAGGCCGCCATGTCTACGCCCAAGCAGAGATCAACTCGCCCAGCACTCTGCGCCTACTCCAGATTTCATTCAAGCGCCCAACCAAGATGTTGCTGACGGAGCCTGTTGTGATTTTCTTCACCCTTTGGATCAGCTTCGCCTGGGGAATCCTGTACTTGTTCTTCTCCAGTGTGGTGCAGACCTTCTCGGCCAACTACAACTGGAGCATTATGGCTACCGGCCTTGTCCAGCTGGCCATCTCTGTTGGCGCCGTGATTGGAACTGCAGTCAACCCATTGCAGGATTGGCTATATCTTCGCTCGTCGCAGCGCAACAAGGAGAAGCCTGGGAAACCGATCCCCGAGGCGCGTCTCTATACCTCAATTCCCGGTAGTCTCCTGTTCGCCGCTGGTCTCTTCTGGTATGGATGGGCCAGTATGCCCGATGTCCACTGGATCGTGCCTACAATAGGTATCACCGTGACAGGTCTCGGCATTTACTCTATTTACATGGCTGTGATCAACTACCTTACTGACGCCTATGAACGATATGCGGCCTCTGCTCTGTCTGCTGCCTCTCTGGGACGGAATTCCTTCGGTGCTTTCCTTCCTCTTGCGTCGCCTCAGCTGTTTAGCAACCTTGGCTATGGATGGGCCGGTACACTACTGGGTTTCATCGGCCTTGCCTTGTCAGCGGTCCCGGTGGTACTGGTTCTCAAGGGCCCTTCCATCCGTCGGCGCAGTCCGTTCATGCGAGAGGCGATGTGGGACTCGGATGAGTCGGAGAATCAAAAGGAGGAAGAGGTGCATACTGCCTGATTCTTGGGGTAAAATGTTGAATAGACAGGGTAAATTCCAGGCAGCCCTGAAACACCCTTAGACTAGGCTTAAGCATCGTAGCCTGTGATAAAGATTTAGCATCGTGCATAGAACCATTTTTACCTATTCAGCCTATTTGCCAGATCGTAATAGTAAGCAACAGGAGTTTCGATGGAGACGCTCATTACAGCATAGTCCCACTGTTTATAACGCTACCATGCATTATTTTTGTTTATTTTGGTTTATCTCTTTGAGAGATGCAATCCTCCATCTACTTATATGTTCCAGCCTCTTGAAGCCCAGGGGCGACGGGGATAGCAGCCCAATCTTCCACTACTAACCCCGAACTCCATGCACGCTACCAGCAGGGGAGTTCGCTGGGCTCGATATCTATTGCAGTAAATGGTTGTTATTACTCAATGACTAACCCGAGAAGCGCATTATAATAATAACAACAGGCGTGGGGTAGTCGTGACATCACCCGAAAGGTACACGCAATATACGTACATACATGAACTGAACAATCATTTGATTATCACCACTAGTTAATCCAGTCTTATCCTTGATAGTATTATACATTGACAACACTATGAATCGTTTAGCTGTTGCGCGAGGCCCGGAAGATGCTGCAGACGTCTCGGACAACCAAAAGCTTTTAGATCTGGCGGAAGACACGGTTGATATCAACGCAGAGAGTAATATGACTTCAGATGCTGGTGCCACTATTCTAGCTAAGGAGCAGAGAACTTACGAAAGATCAAGCCACATAGTGGTGCCTGTTGATGCTGTAGAAAAGGTGTGTCATTCCGGTTCAAGTCGAGGCATCCGCCCACTGAATACGCTGTAGATTCAACATTTCAATAGCGAGCGAATACCAGAAAGAGCAGTATATGCCCGTGGGACGGGTGCTTTTGGAAGTTTTCGACTAATTCAGAGTGCTGAGGATGTCACGATGGCTGGCATCTTATGCGACGCGTCACGGACTACGCCGGTCTTCGCTCGTTTCTCCAATCTGACCGGATCTGCAGGATCCTCTGATACCTGTCGAGATGTGCGGGGATTTGCCGTCAAGATGTATACCACTGAAGGCAACTGGGATATGTTGTGCCAGAATATCCCTGTTTCTCCTGTCCGAGATGGCGAGGATTTCTCTGATTTCAGTGAGTTCAACGCTCCCGGACTTGATGCTTCATATCTAAAGACAACAGTCCATAGCATAAAGCCGGAGCCTCATACGGGACTATCGTATGGGCATCTGGGACACAATAATTTCTGGGACTTTGTTACTTTGCACCCGGAGTCTGTTCATATGGCATTATGGCTGATGTCCGACCACGGCATACCGCGGTCATACCGTATGATGAACGGGTTCGGAGTGAATACGTTTACAACGGTTAACAAGCAGTCTCAGCGTCACTACGTTCGGTTTCAGTGGGTTCCTATGCTAGGAACTAGATTTCTGCACCCTGAAGAGGCAGTGAAGTTGGCTGGCCATGACCCTGACTACTACCGCCGCGACCTCCGAGAGTCTATTGTCAACAAATGCTATCCTAAGTGGAATCTGGCCATCCAGACTATTCCAGAGACCGAGGCCGGGGATATGGAACTCGACATTTTTGATCCTACGCGGGTTTGGCCAGAGGACAGAGTACCCCTCCGCGTGGTAGGGGTTCTGGAGCTGAACCATAATGTCGACGAGATGTTCTCGCAGGTTGAACAGGCGGCATTCCGTCCAACAAATCTGGTGCCTGGGATGGGGATATCGCCTGATCCTCTGCTCCAGTATCGGGCACTGGCTTACGCTGATGCCCAGGCCAGGCGCGTGGGTAGCAACGTCGCTGAACTTCCGGTAAACCGTCCGTGCTGTCCTGTTCTGAACCACAATCGAGACGGCGAGATGCGGCTTCGCATTACTAGAGGGAGTGTGAACTACTGGCCTAATAGATTCTGGGCTTGCCCCCCGGATTCTAATTCTCTGCGGACATCAAGAGAAAGCAAAGGGCCGAAGCTCAGAGACCACCATACGGAAACTCCCGCGGACAATAGATTGGATTCGGATCAATTGAAGTCGTTTATTAACTCGCTTGACGATATAGAAAGGAAGCATATTACTGCCAGTTTGGCCCTCAGCCTTGGATATTGCGATGATCCAACAGTCCCAGAACGCTTTTTGAATCAACAAATGGTCAAAATTGATCCGGACATTGCCCGGTGTATAGCTGAAGCCCTAGGAGTGGAATTAAATAATATACCCCGACCAGGGGAGGCACAGGAGCACCAGACAGCTCATCTGCAGACTCCCCCATCAGTCATAAATACCCACGGCAGGAGCTTGAAGGTTGCGGTTTTCGTTGACAACGGATATGACAAGGATGACCTCGAAGCAGGAATCTCATCTCTTCAAGCAGCTGGATGCTTCACGTACGTCATCAGCTCGACTCCAGCAAAGGTATTCCACGCCGGAGCAGATCCCATTCATTCGACAGGCCTAAGGCCAGACTATTCGCTTCTTACACGACAGTCTACCGAGTTTGACGGACTTTTCGTTCCTGGGGGCTTGCACATCGACGAGCTGGCCCGTAAGCCTTCTGTGCGGTCCTGGGTATCGGAGACGTTCTGGCATTTCAAACCAATTGGCGTCACTGGGAATGCGGCGAAACTGGTCAGGGATGCTCTTTCCACAGTTCTCGACATTGAGCTGGCTACAGACGATACGAAAACAGTCGACTGGTATGGGATTGTCTCTACCATTGAGAAGGTTCGGCCGTATTCGGTGCTGGGCGTTGCAGTGCCTCGCCCGAGGTCAGACTTTGTACGCCTGTTCCATAATCGAATCTGCGAGCGGTCAATCCGGCAGCGTGAAAGGAAGTTTGGGAATTTGCTTTAGCTTTGGAGAGCCTTCACTGAAGCATTCAGGCTACGCGCTCTCCGTTACCCCCAGCAGCCACTCTTGATCAGATGCACCTTTCTTTTCCCACCTGTCTGGTAATTCCGAGATGTCGAACATGTCGGGTGTCACCGATTTGGCAGTCGCAAAAGCGCTGGTAAATATATTCAGAATAGCTTGTAGGTCTGGCGTTTCCAGCTCTGATTCAGGAGCATCCGTGGCATTTTCTTCGAATATCTCCCTCCACATTTGACTCGTTGCCGGAGCAAGGTCAATAGCCATATCAGGCTTGCTGATATCTGTTTCGGCCTTCGCCTGGGCATCCCAGTCGAGTGGAAACACTGTTACAGCGACCGTTGACGTTTTGCCGTCGTCGATTTGTGCATTACTGGCCCACGAGGAAGCAAACTGATCCGTGCCCAAAATGGAATCCGGCTGCATAATTGCAGCGATGAAATGCTGTAGAGTGCTATCTTTGCCCATAGATATTCGCACCTGTAATGGCTCTCGTGCGTGTTGTAGTTGATTGCCCAGCTCGCTCAGTCGCAAGAGCACACTCCAGGCCAGCAATGCAGGCGTAGGCAGGTCGGCAGCCCACAGCATGCCGATATCTGGCGGTTTGAACGCGATATCATCACCGTCTGCAAGCACGTACCCAGCTGCCGCTCCTGGTTGTCCAATTCTGACGATCCCGATAACTTCATCACCAACCTTGAACTTGGGCCCGGACGCGCTCCAGTGGTCTCTTGTTGGGGTCGCAACAACAGATCCACAGAAGCTTAGCCCTGGAGTGCCTCCAGAGACATACTGTGGCGTAGCTGAACTGTAATAACGGCGTTCGTAGGGTGAGATGGACAGGGTGTGGACGCGAATCAGAAACTTCGTCGCCGAAATCCTGGGGGTTTGTGTGGACGTATAGGACAGATGGGACGGGGCTTTGAATACGCACGCCACCATTGAATCCGGGATGCGGAGCTGATCATCCATTATTCAAAAATGTTCCTTGTCTTGTCGTTGTTGGACTGATATAACTGATATATGATGATATGGGAGTTCCCGCTTATAAAACAGCTTGGTGGCGTCATAGACTGCACATGGCGTTTACTTGCGGAGCATCTTACAACTACTTATTTCATGGCAGAAAAAGTCAAAGTATAGATGAATAAAATCCGACCGGCCTGTTCAGCATGGATCACCCTATTGTAACCGCAGGGACAGTCTTCTATCTAAAGTCCCTGTCAGACCAAATGCAGTAATTCCCCGGTGGTCTCAAAGTGTCACCTTTCGGGCCTCAAAGTGTCAGTTTTTCTGGCCAATCCTGGATATTAGAAAGACACCAAAGTGCAAGCCAGTCTGCTAATGTGACAGCTGTTTCACCCTCAAACACTTCTCCAGCCAAGTGGAAATGATCTTCATCTAGCGCAGACGCAGATATATTAACCGCTATATTAGGCCGAGGGTGGCAGGCTAAATAACCAGGCCAGACCCCTTGAAGCTGAGATCGAAAAGTAAACGCCAACATGCATATCCACGCGCTCTCCCTTGCTTTGCTCTCTACAGGAGTCTTGTGCCGGTCACCATTGCCAGAAAAGCCTAAGCTGGAGCGACGGGCAACAACCGAGATCCCATCCGACTCTTTTAACGATCTCGACACGCACTGGAATAATCTGTATCCCTGGGGAGATACACACAATGGAGGCGCTCGCATGGACTCCGACCATGTCAGTGTTAGCGACGGCGTTCTCACGCTGACTGCAGAGCCTGTATCGGGCGAGGAGGATCCCATCCATTACTTCTCTGGAACTATTCATGCCAAGTCAACCTTCACAGTTGAGGCTGGAGGCGGATATGATGTGAACGCTGAGTTCATTGCGCCTGTAACCACGGGAACATGGCCAGCATTTTGGCTGAATGCTGCGAGTGGATGGCCCCCAGAGATCGATGTCGCCGAGTGGAAGGGCTCTGGCAAGATCTCGTTCAACACGTTCAACACGTCGGACGAGGTGACGGCCCTGGATGTCGACTATCCGAACCCAGACGACTGGCACTCTGTAAAGGCTGAGCTTCGCGACGAGAATGGAGCTGATATCAGTGTGAACTTCTACCTGGATGGAGAGCTGGTAACCACTCAGTACGCCAGGGACTATGTTGGGCAGGGACTGCGACTGTAGGTTAACCTTCAAACAACGAGTGTATCTCGCTGACAGCTTCTAGTATTATCGATTACCAGACTGAGGGGTCTTCGGGTACTCCGGGGCCTACAGAGAGTATGTTCCCTGCCCGGTTTGCCGATATCTATACTGACAGGCACAGCGACCACTTTCCAGATTCGAAATGTCGAGGTCATCAGCCAGAATCCGTGAATAGCTGTGAAAGGTATCTATTGCATTGATTCGTTGGATGCGGTCGCTCACTAGATAAGAAGGAGCGATAGGTCGTGGTTATGAGATTGTAGTTTGCAATGGTGCTTCCGTATACACAACTTGAATTATCTATAAATTAACTCCATGCAGTTGGCAATTCTAATCAAACACGTCCATCACGTAACGGACATTCCTCTGTGCCTCCATCCACTTTTCAGCACTGTCCACCCCCAAACCACTGCTCTCCTCTCCCTCACTCTCCCTTCTCGCCATTTCCTCCCTGAATATCTCCAGGATAGACTCCTTGACAGAGTCAGCAACCCCCCGAGAGCCGCAGACAAATACCTTTGCCCCGATCTTCCACATCTCCACAACATCCTTCCTGTCATGCCAGATCCGATCGTTGACATGCGTACAGCCCTCGCTGCTATCCGTTGCCCGACTAAACGCCCACCGGACGTCAACAACACCCTGTTCTTGCCACTCCTCCAACTGCGCCCGGTATAGATCATCCTTTCCGGGCTCACGGCAACCAAAGAATAACAGCGCGGGCGCGAGTTTCTGACCCTGCTTGACTAGGGCAGCGCGCTCCTGCAAGAACCCGCGGAAGGGCGCAATGCCTGTTCCGGCTGCGATGCAGATCATCGGTGTCGTCTCGGGTTCCTCGGGCATGCTGAATCCCGCGGCGGATTTGCGGACTGTTACTTGGAGGATGTCGCCGGCGTGCAGGGAGTCTAGGTATGAGGTTGCGACGCCTAGGTGGCGGTGTCCATCCTCGCGCGACCGCGACCGCGCGTCTAGGACGGAGATGCTGATTGTGGCGTGATTCGGGTTCCATAAAGGTGATGAGGAGATTGAACTATTCATGTCTGGTTAGATTGGTCCAACGAGGGGATAGGAGGGACTGACTATTGTCGCATTCGCATGGATGGCAGCATTAGCAGGAAGGCTCCTAGAGATAGATTGATTGCTGGGTATTGCTCGAGAATATCCAGGACTGAGACGCCCTTATTCAGGATCTCGTCTGTATATGTCTCGCTTGCGAATTTTCTAAGAGTTGTCTGTGTGTCGGCGTCTGTGCTCGCGTCGGCCATGACTCGCAGGTCCTGCAGGTTCATCGATTAGATATGAAATAAGATACATGGTTATTTGCCATACCTTGCGAGTAGCAGGCTGCGACAGCTCGACATAAGTACTCAAGATATCGTTGGCTGCCACCGGCCCATCAGTAGGCAAGGCAGTTGTTGGCCCTGAGGCGGCAATCTTGATCTGCGCATCCCAGGACAGCTTGAAATGGCGCATTGCCCGGCGAACGGTCTCTGCAGGATTAATGGGCAAGATTGCAAGATAGTCGCCGGCTGTATAGGTCATGCCCTCTGGCAGACGAATCTCCAGGTGCTTCTTGCGCCGCTCTTGTTCGGCTTCGCTTGTTAACAGCTTCGTCTCCACGACCATGGCCTCGCCGACATCCTGGCGCAGGGCCTGGGTTCTTGAGTTGGAAACAGTCACCTCTACACTCGCCGCAGGGCTAGACGATGACTTCTGCAGTGCGTCTCCTCCGTACTGTGCGACAAGCTGGGGCCACAGCGAATTGTCAGCCCATGTCTCGAAGGTTGAGAACATCTCGTCAGAAGATGCATCGGTGAGGCCTAATTCGGCCAGACGCTTGCCTCCTAGCTTCTCCATGGTGCCGTCCACGAGCTTCGGAATGCGGTGGAATGTCGAGGCCCATTCCTTGTTACCGCAGCCGAATAGGGCGAAGGAAACATCCTTGAGCGGTGTTTCATTCTGATCGAGACCTTCCAGCCAAGACACAAATTGCTTTGCATTATCAGGGGGTTGCCCTTCATATGAAGAAGTAACAATAACGACAGGTTGACCCTTGGGAAGGGCAGCACGGCCGCTGTCGAGGCCATCGAACTGGGTGACCTGGAAGCCCTTGCCAGGAGCATCGGCTGCAAGTCGTCGCGCCAGCGTTTCACATGTTCCGCTGTTCGAGCCATAAAGAATAGTCAATGGAACACCGGTAGCGGGCTGTCCGTCGGCCTGGGAGGCTGCGTTGCTTTGCGTCGCTGCGGTCGCAAGGCCTGCCAGTCGACGCTCCAGAGTCGTCGGCGTCAAGCCATGGCGTAACTTTGCCTTCATGTACAAGTCTTTCGGCTTGATGGTCAGGGTCTGCTTGTACTCCAGATTATAGTTTGAATCCATCGAGAAATCGAAATTTTGGAGAAGCATGGCCATGACTAGGAGTGCCTCTTGCCAGGCGAAGGGACGGCCAATGCAGGCTCGCATGCCGTTACCGAAAGGCTTCCACGCGTTGGGATGCTGTTTATGGCGCGCGTTAAACACATCATCGGACATTCGCTCTGGTTTGAAGTCGTGCGCGTCGTCGCCATATATTTCGGGGTCCAGCTGGGACTTGGCAAGTAGGTTAAGAATGGTCTCTCCGGCCTTGACGGGGTATTTCCCTCCGAGCAGAGTATCCTCGAAAGCCTCGACGGTGAAGAGTGGAATTGTCGCATTAAGGCGCAGGGTCTCACGGAGGACGCTGTTGATGTAGGGCAGCTTCGACAAGTGCGATACTTCAATAACGCCTTGTCCGACCACCTCGTCGACCTCTTGCTGGGCCTTGCGGTACGTTTCTGGGTGGGTGAGCAGTTGGTAGAAGACAAAGGAGAGAAGGCCAGAGGTGGTTTCGTGGCCTGCAATAAGGAAGGTGATGAGATTGTCCATGATGCTCTCGTCGGTCATCTTCAGTCCAGTTTTCGAGTCAATCCCCCGCAGCATGGCGTCCAGCAGATCATTGCGATCGCTCTTGCCAGCCTTGCGAGCCTCGAGCACATGCAGGGCTGTATCTCGAAGCACAGCAATGTCGGCCTGGAACTTTTGGTCGCGCCCGCGGTAGAAAGCTGCTGGCAGAGGGAGGCGCCGTGACTTCTCGCCGGCCTCTGTCAGGAAGTCGCCCATGGCCTCGATAAAGGGGTGCAGCACAGGCGAGTAGTAGCTGTTGAACCGGTAGCCCATGGAGCACAGGGCCAGCGTATCCAGGGTCAGCCGGGTGAAATCGTCGGTGACCATGATGGACTCGTCAGGCCCGTATCTCGCCCACTTCAGGGCCAGCTGGCTGGCGATGTCGTGCATCTCGTCGAACATGCCGCGGATGGAGAGAGGCCCAAAGGCAGGCATCAGCACGCGGTGGGCGATTTCCCAGTTGACCTCGCCCATTCTTGCCTATGCAGCTGTCAGTCCTTACTGTCTGCAGAGTGAGTTGTCGCATTTCATACGGTGAATAGCCCATCGTGAACTCCGTCTCGAACGTGCTGCCACGGTTAGCATTCTGTATACGCGAGATGACATTTTATCGTGCTCACCAACAAGGCCGAGTTGATCGACTTTTTAAACCGTTTCTCGTCGCAGGTCTCGTCGACCAGCGCATGGGTTGAGACGATGACGACCGACCGGCCGGGGAAGCGCAGTCGATAGATCTCGCCCAGCTCGTCAGCCAGACCGACCATCGATCCCAGCGGGAATTCCTGGTCGATGGCGCCGATGTTGCCAAGCAGTGGCAGGCCACTGGGTTCTGGAATTTCCGCCATGGTTATTGTGTGGACGAGGAGACTGAACTGGAATCCGGGAGGGCCTGTTTAAGTATAAGGGTGCGCGTCGGGCGCATAAGCGATGCCACCCAGTAATGCAGGCCTTGGATGCACCGGCGAAAACCGAGACAGTGGAGCCGAATGAGAATTGATAAAAATAGTCGAATAGAAACGATGCAATAATTATGCGCCAGGACCTTCGACCAGAACTGGACGCACACCGGTTGCTGGGCCGAGGCTCATTCCAACCTATTGAATCCTCAGTTGACGGTGAGGCCGAAGGCAACAGTATCAACCAGTGCGAACGAATAAGAATGGCGCATAGCAAATAAGCAAGGAATAACTAATTGTAATCATCTGGATAGTCAGCGGAATAAGAGAATAAGTGGCCACCGATCAGTTCTTGGCTGCTGTCATTCTGTCTAACCCGATACGGCTGTCGCTAGTCCGTTTTAGGATGTGCCTCGGCTTGAAACGATTCTCCATCTTGTTGGGAAGACACCTCAGGCAGCCAAGAAGTTTCCAGAGTAAACAGTCAGTTCTGCAGTGTATCTGGACTGGCCGTAGTACAGTGCGCTCAGATACTGCTTGTCACTAGTTAATAGAGTCAGAGTGTGCTGTACGATGTGTAATGATCGCCCGTTGTCAAATGCCTGAATTCTTGTTAATATATAATTAGATGATGACAACTATATATTATCAACCCCAGTCCTATGAGGATCATAGACACCAGTCTGCCTTCGACAGAGTAACTCCCACTACCAAGCATAAACCGCATAAGCTTGATACTGGCCATTAGTCTCTATTCTAGCCCAACTCTACTGAAGACATCAACTGATCGTCCGTAATCAATTTGACACGGAGTCCGTGTAATGTGAATGTCTTGACACGAAACATGCCTGATTAGCCTGTTTAGCTTACCCCACAGCGCTAATTGCATCCGATTGGCCGCCTTGAAAGGGGTGAAGTTGCCTCCGTTCCAGCCTGGTAAACAAGTCTAGTCCCAGGCTCATTCTATCAACATCTAACAGGAGGCCACCGTTTCAAGGTCGACTGGCGGCTAAAGTCGAGACCATGTCTGCTGCTGTCAAGGACACTATAAAACTGTCGCTCTTCCCAGACGGTTCGGGCCGCAAGCAAGTTCAGCATTTGATCACGTCTACTCAAACATGTATTGGAAAGCATCAACTCTTCTTCTAGTCGGTCAAGCCCTCGCCGCAGAGGCAAAGGCAGACAAGCGCCAGAGCTGCCCCGAGATCCATGTATTCGGTGCTCGCGAGACGAGTGTCTCTCCTGGCTTTGGCTCCTCCGCCACTGTTGTCGATGCTGTCCTGAGCGCCTATTCCGGTGCCACTTCGGAAGCCATTGATTACCCTGCTTGCGGGGGCCAGGCCTCATGTGGCGGCATCAGCTACGGCGAGTCTGTGGCTGCTGGTATCGATGCAGCAGCGTCGGCCGTGAATTCGTTCAACACGCAGTGTCCAGACACTAAACTAGTACTCGTTGGATACTCTCAGGTAAGTATTCTGACCAGGCTGCCATAGTAGTCTATTAATAATTACCCAGGGTGGCGAGATCTTTGATGCCGCTCTTTGCGGCGGCGGAGTGCCCAATCAGGGTGTTTCGAATACAGAAGTCCGCATCTCCTCATCTGCTGTCGAGATGGTCAAAGCAGCTATTTTCATGGGCGACCCGCTGTTCGTGGCTGGCCTGCCATACAGTGTCGGCACCTGTGCTGCTGGCGGGGTGCGTCTTCTTGTCTAGTCCTGGTATCGTTGCTAACAGATGACAGTTTGACGCTCGGCCGTCTGGCTTTAGCTGCCCTTCAGCAAACAAAATCCAGTCGTACTGTGACTCTGCGGACCCCTACTGCTGTAATGGAAGTGACGCCGCGACGCATAACGGTTACGGCCAAGAGTATGGACAGGATGCGCTCCAGTTCGTGCAGGGTTTGCTGTGATGGCTGAGCAGTAGTCCACCAGATGCTCTGGGCTGGGATAGTGATGGATGGCTTAAGGATCAGATCAATGTGTTGAGACTGCAACTGCTACAATACTCCAATATGTATGGAATTGATGTATTACGAAGCTGACAAAAATAACTCTCATGACGTATAAATGCAAGAATATCGTCGACACCGCAGTTGCCAAAATCGAGATGAGTCCTGATCTAGGACATTCAGCACCAGAACCCGGGGCTTTATGTTAGAGCCGTAGTAGCGGGCGTTTTACCCAGCAATACCTCTGCTACGTGATAGTGGTTTACATACTACCTATACTGGAGATAGATAATCTCGTCAAGCATTGGGTGCGTAAACATGAAGAACTCTAATTCTCATCTATTCACAAGAAATCCATTCCTGATAGAAGTTAGTCATTGTCCTTTATCAACGACTTGTGCTGACCTACTGGAATAAGAAGTCTAAGGAACTAGTCCACATGAGACAAGCGAATGCCATTAAAGCTGGGATGGCATGAACGAGCCATACTCAGCAGAGGCCGGAGGGTCATGCTCGGCGATTCTCTCCTCTCTCTTCTCGTTATTGTCGAGGATCCCATATTCGGCTGCCTTTGCCTCGAGTTCCTCGTCGGAAAGATAAGGCAGCTCCTTGGCGGCACGAACATAGCTGATGTTCTCTCTGTATCCCTTGGCGAAAATCAAGTCGATGGCTTCAAGGCTTCGCCCGGAGGTCTCGGGGTAGAAGAACCAGATCACAGGGATGAAGATGGCATTCCACGCAGCAAAGAACAAGTATGTTCCCCATCGGATATGCGCAATCATAACAGGCGTTATCATGACCACTGTGAAGTTAAATAGCCAATTGCTGCATGTCGAGATAGCATTGGCCTTGGCTCTGGTCTTAATAGGGGAGAGTTCAGCTGGGTATAGCCATGGCAGAGGCAGCCAGGTGGCACCGAAGAAGCACATATAAAGGAACAGGCCAAACACCGCGCCCTTTGCAGTCTGGGAATCCCCTGGAATCAGACACCCGAAGACAATCACCATAGCTGCGCATTGTCCCAAGCTTCCACCCAAGAACAGTTTACGCCGACCGATCTTCTCAACGAAGAACCAGGAGAATGTCGCAAAGATTGCATAGCATATCATGTTGATCCCACCGATTAGGAGGGCAAAGTCATGCGACTGGCCAATCGACTGTTCCAAAAGCACGGGAAGATAGTAGATCACCGCATTGCAACCAGATATCTGCTGGAAGAACTGTGACGACGAGCCCACCATCATGCGCCGGAAATGCTGTGATGGGCCACCGGTGAGTAGGTCACGGAATTTGGCCTTCTCAGCACCAGACCTGTTTCTGTCAGCTTATGAAATATAGACCTATATATGAGAACACGTACACTCGAACGGAATCGAGAACCAACTGCTTCTCCAAGACGACGTGCTGGTCGTCAATCTCCTTCCCTGCCAGCGCAGCAAGAACGTTTGCACCTTCGTCCACCTTGTCGTTCGCGATGAGATAGCGAGGCGACTCTGGCAGATGGATCATGCCCCAGATGATGAAGATGCCAAACACGATTTGGAAGGCGATTGGGAATCGCCATACCAGGTCAGGAGGACCAAAGTGAGCGCCGTAGTCGATCCAGTACGCAATCATAGTTCCAATGGCAATCACACCACCTTCAATACAGATCAACAGACCGCGGTTGCTGGTCTTCGAACACTCGGCTTGGTATGTAGGGATTGTTGATGTATTCATTCCGTTGCCGATGCCAGTAATGACTCTGCCAAAAATGAACTGGAGCAAGGGAATCTGACCAGGCATTGCGGTCACTTGGATAATGACGCCTACAATCATCACAGCTGCACCGTAAATGACCATCCTGCGACGGCCCAATTTCTCGCCAAATAACAGTGCGAATATGGCACCAAACAGACAGCCTGGAGGGAGTCACTATGAGCGGATTATGCATGAGATTGGATTGTTTAAATCTTACCGACTTCGTAAACTGCAGTGACAGTGGCTTGCATTGTATTGTCGCCTTTGGTTGCGACGAACATGTTGTTAAAGGCAGGATCGGAGATGATACCCGACATAACTCCCTCTGAGCAGGTTAGTATTCCAACGGACCATGGCATTGGCATCATAAATGTGACGAGTACTTACGATCGTATCCGAAGAGTAGAAATCCCATGGTAGCAACCGTGGACAAGAACAAGGACAACGGGCGTCCTGAGAGCCCTGCGTATTTCGGAGGGGCCATAGTGAGAGCGGAGGCACTGAGGCCGACAGAATGAGCTTGAAGAAGAGTATGAACAGATACGAGGGTTGCAATGACCTGGTGGCGGCAGGGTGTATAAAACGCAGAAGATAGGGCAGGGACGGCCAACTGACATCACAGGAAGAACCCCAGATATCGCCTCCTGCGGGATCTCCATGAGGGTGAACTGTGGTTCTAATGGAAATCCTGTGGAGAATTGGGAGAAATTGGCAAAGTGACAGGCTGGATATTCGTTCCAAAGTTTGCTCGGTCCGTAACGTTGCAGCCAAATATTGGATATCGTTATTGCCACTGCTACCGTCATAAAATCTGTAAGGTCGCAATCACTACGTCAATATTTAGTATCAATCAGAATTTCGACAAATACCGTGTAGATCTGGTGAAGCCAAGTAGGGACAAGCTTCCTGGGCGTTGGTGATCAGTCCGGGCACGCATTAACCCCGTAGGAATGATTTACAGTATAACAGTATCGTTGAGAAGAGATAAAGAAAAGAGTTCTGGATTGTTTTTCGTGGAGTATTAATATTGAAGGCCTTCGCTAATAGATGCTTGCTTTGTAATGGATGTTGGTTTTCAAAGAGTTCTAGTGAACACAGGTGGGACATCATGTCCCCATCGCTCTGTCCTCAACAGTATTTAACTAGATACACCGTGCTGTATGCACCTATTTTACTGTTATATAAATAGTATAGAACTATTAAATCCTGGAATACCCATAGTGCCAATCCTGCCTGCTCAAGTCCTCTCTGATCTTATAGTTTCTCTCTGCAATATCAACAGTGTGCATGTCCACTTCCACAATACGCATCCCCTCCTCGCTGTCACTAAAGCTTCCAGGGACAGTTCCCACAATGGGCAACACGACTTGACTGCAGCCGAAGAAGCCCTCTTGTGCAGGACCGCCAGCATTGCAGTAGATGATGGCAGCCGTGTTCTCAAAGGCGCGAGTAACGAGTGCATTTTGCACAAACATCTTCTCGCAATCTTTGTTGTATGCAAGTCCCTCGCTGGACATGTCTGAAGAGCCCCAGTATGAGGGCATGATGATAATCTTAGCACCCGCTAAAACAAGCTGCCGGAATGCTTCTGGGAATGCGAGGTCCCAGCAGACCAGAATCCCAACGGGACCGAGGGGTGTGTTTATAATGCGATGGGGCTTCTGGGCTGGGCCTCTTTCCTCTCCAACCCGACGAGCGTATTCGACAGATGCAGTCAGTGTCTGTCGCTCGGGGATCCAGAGGTTCGTTTTCGTGTAGGAACCAAGAAGGCGACCGTTGTGGTCGATGAAGTCGGAGGTATTGAGGAGGGCTGGCCTGCCGTGTTCAGAGCGATGGCTGGGGGCCTCAGACACAACGGTCCCAGCGCAGATGTTGATGTGCAGCTCTGCAGCCAATTCCTGGTATTTCCCCCGGTATTCCAGGGCCTTTTCTGCAGTCAAGGCGAATGATGGCTGTTCTGGTACCCAACCTGTCAAGTGGTACTCGGGCAAGACAGCCAGCGATGCTCCTTGGGCAGCAGCGTCGCGAATTTGCTTAGCGGCATGGGAGAAGTTGTATTCGGCATCGAGGGGCTATACAACTGTATTAGCTGGCTGTGGTGGAATTATGAACCCGACGAAATACCTTGGGTCTCGTTTGCAACAGGGCAACCTTGAAAGAAGCGCCTGTCGTGGTAACTACCATGGTAGGCGAACTAGTTGGGAGAATAACAATTGAAAGGAATATTTCCGTTTCAGAAGTTATTCGGGGGAGACAATAATAATGTGCTGAGTCTGAAGCATCGATATCCTTAGCTCTTCATGACCGAATTAGGAAATAATACCCTAAGGACCGCGAATATCATCGCGACCAAAAGGTGGACCAGACGATAATGAGAAAGCCAAGTCAGCCCATGAGGACCTCGTACCCCTTGGCCATCATCACATCCATCCAATACACGTCCTCATTATTCTCCATCGAAGCCCAGGTCTCTTTGACCAACTTCAGCATTTGCTGTATAGGCTTGGCAGCCAGCGTGTTCTCAAAGGATGAAAGTCGCGAGATAATGGACCGTCTTGCGCGCAGGATGTCAATTTCAGTCACCTGTGTACTCAGCCTTGGACTTAATGACAGGCTGGCCACGGGGAGTCTCTGTGCGCCAGCCACCGAACAACCCGCACGTTCAAGAGCCAGCTCATGCAGATACTGACGAGCAAGAATGGCTGGATTGACCTGCTTGTTGATGTCACAGGAACACTCTCAACAAGATCAAGGATATGCAGAGCCAGGTAGATCAGTGATGCGCCCGGAGTCGAACTCAAGGTAGTGAACTCCTGCGTTGCATCATTCAGAGACGCACATGGTAACAAGAGATCTGGGAAGTTCCGATACAGCTGCAACAGGCCCGTACACCTGTATGCCTCTGCAATCCTCACCAGGTGATCGCCCGGTGTCATATCATCACCGGAGTCGACAATTGTGTTTTCGAGTGGCAGCTGGATTGCACAGAGCTGGGCTTGTAGCTGTTCTGCCTCGAGAATGGCCTTTTGAGCCTGGTCGATGTCATTTCTCGACGCAAACCGACGGGACTGGATACGCTTTCGTTCTCTTCTAACGAGGCTCCCGACTTTTCCTACAAGCATCTCAACCTCAATCCCGACGCCTGTTTGAGGGTGTGGAATGTGCGGCGCATGTACTTCGAAACCATCTGGCTGGATGGGCTTTGGTTGCGTTGGCATTATGTCTTGGATATCTGACCCTCGATCCACGACAAACGCGAGCAGAACCTGCCAGTAGACAAGGGAATTATAGAAGAACTGTCTCATCTCTTCATCAGCCAAAGCAATGCCACTCTGGGCGGATTTCGAAGATAAAACTATTTTCGCCAGCGTTTCAAACTCGGACTGGCCTACGTCGCCAGGACTGTGCCAGCAGCGACTCATCCCAAGCATAACCAGTGCCAGCAAAGAGGATGTTTGTATCCGTGACTCCTGAATTTCCCTTGACAGGCATGACCCTGCTTGGTCTCGAAGCCGACGTCCAATGGATGTAAACTTGGGCGAAACCTCGGACAGACATGCAGCTGCCATGCTCTGCGTGACATAGTATAGTGACGGCGAGCGCGACCAAATATCGGAGATGGTGGTTCGGTACGGGTTTAATTGGCTGTCGTAGCAGGACATCATTCCGCAGACTTCTTTGAAATAGTATTCCACTAGGACAGAGGAGTGGTCTTGGAGAGCGTGTGCAAGTGGCATCTCGCAAGGAAGCGAGGAGGGTTGGTTCACGGCTACTGGGGCACTGGATTCAGGTTCTGCAGCAAAAAGCTCGGCTAACCATATCTCATTATCCTTGTACCCCTGATCCGTAAGAGGCGCTGTCTTTGGTGTTTCGCTGTGCTGCAGGTTCACCTCTGGATGTTCGTTGAATGGCAATGACGGTGTAAAGCTGCCACAGAGACCCACGCCAGAACCACTAGTTGCAAAGATACCTGCAAGCTGATCCAGAGATCCCGAACCACAGAACGAGGCAGATTGATCAGACGGGTCAGATAGCGGCTGGTCGAACGTGTAGCTTAGCTCTGAGGACATGACCGAGGGAGGGCTCCCAGACGCGTCGCTATTTCCCTTTCGCGCCCGCGACTGAGTGGGCCATTTCAGAGGCTTCTGATATCCTGGACAGGAGATTCCCAGCCTTACGCAGCGCGAGCAGCTGGGCTTGGTTTCGTCGCATTTGAGCTGTGGATTGTTAGCGGTAGACCACGGAGTGGCCAGGCTTGCTCACCCTCTTGGATTTGCAGACTGCGCATCCATTGCGCGATCGCGTTATGGTCTTCGGTATAGCAGACATGGTAGCCCTTCCCCTGGAATAGCGCAGACTCGCTATGGGGGGATAATACGGGGGAAATGGGGAGAATGTGGACTGCGATCTGGAGACGCGGGGGACGAAACCCAGTGGAGCCAGACTGATTGTGTGCCATTTGATAGGCAGCTGAATCATTTATTGGTGCTTGATTGGCAGATGAATCGCTTCTTGCTATTTGATAGGCAACTGGCTCATTTACTGCTATTTGATAGGCAGCTGGAATCCACCGCCCCGAGCTTGTTCGTTTCTTCGTTCCTTTGCAAATGACTGCCTGTTTGGGCTGATGGGCGCATCGAGCGTCATCACAGCCGACTGCTTAAATACTGCAGCTTAAATCTCCTGATCGCACACCCAGCTTGACTGCGCTGGATGTTCTCCCATTCTACCTCGTCAGCTTTGCATCTGCGAAATGGAAGGCGAGGGACCCCGACACCGGCATAGGAGTGCCAATGAAGCCACCGACGAGGCCGACGCCTCCCTGGAGCGCATGGGAATCAAATCGGACTTGCACCGGGACTCCTTTTCCAGCCTCTCGATGCTGGGGATGGCGTTTGCGATCGTCAATTCGTGGTGTGCCATTGGAACAACGGTCAACGCCTCTCTTCCTTCTGGTGGGCCCAGCAGCGCCGTCTGGGGCATCGCGGTCGCGGGCATCTTCAATCTGTGCTGTGGCGTATCGCTTGCAGAGTTCCTATCAGCGTATCCAACCGCTGGCGGCCAGTATCACTGGGCTGCTGTTGCGAGCTGGAAGTCGACGAGACGCGCCGTCAGCTACATCACTGGCTGGATCAATCTTGCTGCGTGGGTCTGTCTGGCAGCGTCAAACTGCCTGCTCGTCAGTGGAATAATAATGAGCTACGCCCAGCTGGTCTATCCTGCATTCGAGCCAACGCCGTGGCAGCGGTTCCTTCTGTATATCGCGATTGATGTGATTGCGTTCAGCTACAACCTGCTGGCCAACCGCTTCCTCGCCCACCTGAACAAATACAACATGTTTTTCACTCTTGCCGGCTTCATCATGAGCCTGGCTACGATTCTCGCGTGCGCCTCTCCAAATTTCCAGAGCGGCGAATTTGTATTTGGTGGCTTCATCAACCAGTCTGGATGGCCAGACGGTTGGGCCTGGCAGCTGGGCCTCTTACAGGGGCAAGTATACACTCGCCACCATAAGAGCTGAAGCTGAAACTGACAGTTATAGTGCGTTCTCGGTCACTGCCTACGACTCGACGATCCATATGATTGAGGAAATGCCGAACCCCACGACCCAAGGGCCGAGGCTTATCATTTATGCCATCGTGATGGCCGTCATCACTGGCTTTGGGTATATCGCTGCAGTGCTCGCCGTCATGAATGACATTCCCTCCGCCATCGAAGCCCCAGAGCCTCTGCTTGAGATATACTACCAGGCCACGCAGAACAAGGCCGGCAGCATCTGCTTGATGATGTTTCCGCTCCTCTCGTTTGTGCTGTGCGCCATCGACGACACAGCCACCGCTGCCCGCATGGCATACGCTCTCGCCCGCGACGGTGGCATGCCCTTCAGTCGCCATTTCGAACGCGTAAGTCCTAGGTTTGGCGTGCCTGTCGTTGGCCTGGTTTGGTGTTTTTGCTGGGTTATTGTCCTTGGTCTGATCTTCCTCGGCTCTGATAACGCCTTCAATGCGATTATTTCTGCGGCCGTGGTCTGCTTCACTATTACTTATGCCATTCCACCCGGCATTAATCTGCTCCGTGGCCGTCGCATGCTGCCTGAAAATCGCAGCTTCAAGCTCCCGAATGTCGTTGGCTATATTTGCAATATCGCCGACGTCGCCTGGGCCTTGTTGACTCCGGTGCTCTTCGTATGGCCAACGTTGAACCCCGTCGACCCAGTCAACATGAACTACTGCGTTGTTGCTTTTGGTGTGATCCTCGTTATCGCTGGGTCGAACTGGATCCTCAGCGCTCGCAAGTCCTACCGGCCTCCTGCTCTGGAACTGGTCAACAGCCAGCCTGTAGAGATTGACGCTGATGCAAGTACGGACGAGAACAAATGGGATAGCAAGGGTGGTCATCATTACGAAAAGGCCGAGTAGTATACTGTTGATATAACGGAATAGGCCAATGCAGTGTGAATATAGAAGAATATACGCCATCTGGCAGAAGCCTTAGCGAATCCATGTTTGCAGATAGAACCCATCTTCGCAGAGAATTCCGGTAAACAAGTGTCGAAATATAGGTCTAACCAACTGTTTCAGAGCATTACGACAGAATCAATGCTATCGGCTGTTCTCCGGGGCATCGTAAAATGTCGCTAAACGCGATCGCATCGAAGATTGCCGACCCGATCGGGTGGCCGATGCGATGCGACCGGCCCATACTCATACAAACCCCGAGAATGAAACCATAAAAAGCTTTCCAGGTGGTCATTATATGATTCCCAGCTCTAACTGTTCACGATGCACTCCAACGGCGCGACACAACGGGATTTCCCTCCGGGCATCCACGGGCCTTCCGTGACCTTCTTCAACGATGATGACCAACAGGATATCGACTGGGTGACGCAGGAGCGTCACTTGGAGTATCTCGTCACCTCTGGCTTACAAGGCGGTGCGTTTCCTAGCTGGATTCTTTATGGCAACAGCAGAATGAAGCTGACCGACTTAGTTGTCATCGCGGGTTCTAGCGGCGAGTCGTGCACCCTCAGTCAAGACGAAAAGGCCCAGCTGGTTCGAAGAACAAGAGAGATCGCCCAAGCAAAGGGAAAGGACAGCTTCGCCGTCACCATCGGCTGTCTGGGTGGCAGCACCCGCGACATCGTCCAGCAAACGCTGGTCGGCCACCAGAACGGCGCAGATTTCGCACTCGTCCTCGTTCCGTCGACGTTCCACTGGGCCATGACCAAGCAGGCCATTGTCGCGTTCTTCCAGGAGGTCGCGGACCGGTCTCCGATTCCCGTCATGATCTATAACTTCCCGAACCTGCTGTCTGGCTTGGATGTGGATTCGGATATGTTGGAAACCCTCGGGGCGCATCCGAATATCTGCGGCGTCAAGCTGACCTGCGGAGGGATTGCAAAGGTCACTAGAGTGGCTGCTGCGTTTCCACCGAGTCAGTTTGGCGCAGTGTCGGGGATGAGCGACTGGCTTGTGCCGGCCCTGTCTGTGGGCGCCATCGGGTGTATCTCAGGCGTGGCAAACGTGTTTCCCCGGGTGAGTGTATACCTGAATAGCAACATGCACCGTTCTAATGGGTGTTTATAGGTGATGGTTGAAATGTGCAACCTCTACAAGGACGGGAAAATCGCACAGGCGGCCGAGCTGCAGAAGAAGCTGGGACAGCCCGAATGGGGAATCGCTACATCAGACGTCAACGGCATGAAATGGATCATCACCAAGATGCATGGATATCCGGAGTCGAGCGCACACTGTCGACGACCATTCCCCAGGTTCGTGGATGCAGAGAAGCAGGCGCGTGCTCTCAAGTTGGTGGCGCCTTTTGCGGCAGTGGAGAAAGAGTTGACTTCAAAGGTATAGACTGTTGGATTAATACAAATTGCTCTAAGTACAATGAAGCTCTCAGAATAGATAAACTCGGACAAACTCAGACAATTGCAAACGTAGTGTTGAACAACTCGAGACATACAGACCGGATATCAACCCTCCCCCCTGCCTCGCGCTGCCTCCTCTGGATCTCGCCCAATGCCCCGGCGGCCATACTGGAATTACTGGCTACATGATGCAAACCCTGAATTGTTGTCAAGATCCACTGGCACTCGCCCGGATCGTCTTCTTCGCTGCCCCAGAGAAATAGCGGCCACAGCATGTTAACCGGTATAGATTCATTCTTGGCCACCATCAGGTGCAGGATTTCCTTTATTTTCTCTAGAGCTGTGTCTACGGCCGTGGAGCGCGCCAGATGACGATGGGCGACTCGATGCAGGTGTATATAGCAGGCGTAGAAGTTGGCCAGGTACGTCTGGAACGAGCGTATAATGCCCGACGCGAGCGGTTCGGCCAGCGCACTGATATTCCCACTCACGGCATAATCCATGAGTGCAGGACGCCGGTCATACAATATCCCCAGGTCGTGCAGAATGTTTGCCGCGATGGCCATGACCTCCGTCTCGTCTTCTACGCTTCCGCGGCTGCGGTGGATGTGGGCGATTCGAGTAATGCGCCCGGTGATTGTTTGGACTTGTTGGTAGAATGCGATTCCGGGCTGGCAGAGCATGTCGTATATTACATCGTGAGATCCGCAATCTGGAGTGGCATCTGGCATTCGAGGCGTGGAACTGGTAGAGGTCGAAGTCGGGGTCGGGGGACAGTGTATTGTGTCGTTTATTAGAAGGCCTTCTCCTCCGGCGGCAGCCGCCCGTGCATCAAGTACACGGATCCAGGACAGGAGTCTCTGCTCTAATAACAGCAGTTAGCAAGAGAGAACCCTGGGGGAGGGGGCTTCGAACCTATGGAGCCCAAGGTGTTCAGCCCGGTCACCTGTATCGCACGGTGTGCCCAGGCCAGATTCGAGTAGGCCAGATCTAGACGGCCGGTCAGGAGCTATAGAGCTGTCAGTGTAAGTCAATCAAAAAGGTATGGAGAGGGAATGAACATCGGCGTATGTGAGGAAGAAGATCGTAGCCAGCGAGTATCGGAGTTCGTCACCACCTTCTATCCTGATTCCACCAGGCTCCTGATATCGTTGAGAGAGTCGGCTTGCTGCCTTTTCGTAGTACGCCTGGTAATCTCCCGATGTATCGCTGGGCGATGCCCGAACCACTGCGAATGCTGCCATGGAATGACGGACCATCGACGATGATCGCGCGAGGCTGTTCAGCAAGGCTTGCACCGATGTTCCCTTTGGGCCATTCTCGATGGGATCCAGTATAGGCGGGATCTCGAGTTGCAGAGCCTCTCCATTGTGGATGTCGACGGACGGCGAGGGAGATGGGTTGCCTAGTAGCACTTCGTCCTGCAGGTTGAGGTCGGGTGCAAAGTCACTGAAGACTGGAAGGAAGGTATCTGGAATAGTGTCTATAGACTGCGTAAAGTCGAAGAATTCGGTAGGCGAGGGCTGTTCGAGTGCCTTTTCTCCGGCGTCAGACTGGGACAGTTGCTGAGAGTCGACATCGAGGTCTTTCCAGAGACAGTCGAGATGCAGACGACGGCAATGATAACACAGCGGTTTCTCCTCGTTGCATCGCACCTTGCGGCGTTTGCAAGTCAAGCAGCCATTCCGCGAGCGACGGTGCTGAAGGCGCCGGGGATGGACTGGGCGAGGGACATGGTTCATGCTGCTGGTGATGAACAATCTGGACGAGATTGGAGACTGTCTGAAGGCATTTCCGATCGGCAATAATCCCACTGCAACGATTCATCTGATCAGCAGTAACCCCGCGTCCTCTGCAACATTGGGGTACGCTACGGTATGATACGTGGGTCTGAGCGCGAGATTACGGCCTACAGTGGGGAGTCGGGGATTGGGATCCAAATACTTGGGGAATGCAAATAATTGGAGATATGCTTAGGTCTTGTGCTACCGAGTTAAGTTAATCAGGCAAGTTAATCAGGCAAGTTAATCAGTAAATGTACACAAACTGATCGTTCTGCCGGTCTGTCAAGTCTTCATACGCGGGCTCCCCCGTCTCCTCCTGGTCCTGCCCCTTTGCGCCTGCATTGATGTCGGTTCGCATTGACTGGTCGATGATGTCTGCAGACTTTCCATTTGCTATTCTCTTCTTCCTCTGCATTTTGTTGAGGAATATCAAGTTGCACAGCTGGATGATTACGGCTCCGATCAAAGCAATAAACAGCCCCAGCACACCCCGAATACCCGGCAGATACCCCGGGGCTTGGTCACTGGTAAACAGCAGTGGGCCAGCCAGTGCTCCAGCAGAGACGCCGGCTTGGAAGAGAGCCAGCGTTGTGGACTTCTTGGTTGCCCCAGCCGTATTTCCAACTAGCCAGGCCAGGAGCAGAGGGTTGCCGGCGAATAAAAAGGCACACAGGTAGTACGCCACGAGCAGTGCAGGTCGCTGGGATGCATCGCGCTTAAGTCCATACAACATTCCAATGCCCACGATGACTGGCAGAGTGAAGCCTATCAACACCGCCGACTTGATCTTCACCTTTGAGGCAGCCCAGCAGCTGGCGACGATGACAACGGTCTGCACAGCGCCGAATGGGATGTTGAGCAGGGAGGTCTGGAACTTGTCGAACCCAAAGCCTGTGATAATCAGCGGACCGAAGATACTGGTCATCGCAGACCCCATGTTGGGCAGCACTGCCATCGCAACCCACAGCCAGGACTTGGGCTCCAGTGCGACCTCCAGGACCTGGGCCCACTTGAACTCGTGGGTACTGCCACCGGTCTGGTTGGCACGCAGGCGTTCTACCCCCTGAAGGCGTTCATCTTCTGTCAGGAAGCGAGCGGTGCTGATGTCGTTGTCCAGCTTCCAATACGCAACAGGGGCGCTGACAACGGTGAGCAGACCAGCGAAGAGAAAGATCCTGTCGGAGAGTCAGTAAAGCCACATCAGTCCAAATGGAATGTCTCACGTTTGCCAGGGCTTTAGGTGCTCAGAGGGAATATGGCCCAGGCCATAAGAGACAGCAGAGGCTGCCATTGTCGCTACACCGTTCATGCCATTCCAGATGGAGATCCGCATTGGTTGCTCGACACGACGATACCACATTCCAGTCAAGTAGGTGAATAGCGGCAGGCAGCCTGCTTCGAAGAGGCCGAGGAAGAAGCGAGCCGTGATCAGTCCAGTAAAGTCGTGGCAGGCTGCCATTGACGCCTCTGCAATCCCCCATCCCAGGACCATGCTGGGCATCAGGATGCGCGGTGGGACTTTCACTATCAGCCACGCTGAAAATGGCTGCCATGCCAGTTGTGCAATAGGCGAGATGGACCCAATAAGCGAATACTGGTTTCCCGTGAGATTTGCGTCTTCCTGGAGGTTGAAGACAGCGCCAGTTCCCAGCACGGCCTTGTCAAACACCTGTAGGAAGTAGATCCAAGTCAGCAGAGCGAGGATTGTTTTGTCGGTCTTTCTGCGGATGCGGCGGTCCTATAAGATGAATTAGCTGGGTCGCTATTCATGATAGTCAGAGGGAACATGCATCTTCCTCTGTCAGATTGACCGCGATTTTCTCTACGGCGCCCTCAGCATGGGAGTCCGTATGAGTGGCGTGCCCCAGGGCCTTTGTGTCCCCGACGGCCTCGATATCAGGAGAGCCCATGGCCATATTCCCTGCTCAGTAGTCTGCTGGTGTCAAGACGGCGCGAATTGAGTGGTAAAAAAGGCATGTTGCACGCAGTCAGGCCAGGCACCCGACAACTTTAATATATACTCCATGGAGTTCATTGTAGGGGCGGAAGTCTGGGGTAATCCCCACACGCTGCTAACGATGCCATAACAGGGTCGGCTCTCGTCGTATCGGCTAAAGCCTTTGCGGGGTTGGACCCTTTAGTGTAGGGGCTGTGGCTTGCATTAAGCGACGTCCAGCGATTCGCTGGTTAATTGATAGTCATAATATTCATAATAACATTGCCCTCGTCCCATCACCCGGTCGGCAGCTTGATTGTTATCGGATTCCGAGCCCAGTATGGAACAGTATGCGGTTATCCCGAGACCCCCTGTTTGCCAGCTTAAGAATATCTCGTCTATTATTACTTTTCTATTACTACGTGTCTATTATTAATTGTCTATGACGTGGCTGTCAGAAGATAGACCAACTCCGGCGTCCAAGACAGATTTGTCAGGCCATTTCCCTGGATTGAATCCCCGACGACCTTGCCAGCTCTCCACCATGTGGTCAACCGTTGACAAGGCCTGATCCCAAGTCTGGGACTGCGTTCACCGCCGCTCATTTTATCCGTATCATTCGTGGCAAGGAGATCATGGCGAACAGGTTCCACGGTTCGACCGTAGACGCGCCTAGACCCGCCGTTGCTAATCGCAGTACTCTCGACGTAGATGCTATATAATGGCTGACAAACTACTCACTGGTATGGATCTTATTCTTCCTGGGTTGTCTTTGCTGGTTTCTGATATCGGAGTGTAGGCTGTTTCCTGGCCAGCTTATAGCCATATACAACATGCCCTCGGAAAAGCCTACTATCTGCCCCAGCAGGAAGATCCCACTCGCCTGCACGGGAAGATGTAGAGCCGGGAGGCCTGAACATGCCAGATTCACAGGCCATGGCTGTGAGACTGAGGCTCGCGTAACCGGTATTGTCCCCAGTCAGTACCATCTTGTCATTATTGTTCTGACCTTTCCCAGACAGCGGACGGCTCGACATAAACCTCGAAGAGGACGAGCCGGAGGTAGCCGGCTTCTTAGAAAGTCTGGCAAGCCAGAAGCCCGATATCACGCGGCGCTCGTTTCCTATCCCAGAGGACCTCAAGTTCCCTGTCAAGCTCAACATCGTCATGCACGTTGTCGGATCCCGTGGGGATGTCCAGCCGTTTATTGTTCTAGGAAAGGCTTTAAAGGAGCATGGCCATCGTGTCCGTCTCGCGACGCATCTGATCTTCCGCGACTTCGTCAAGCAACATGGCCTGGAGTTCTTCAATATTGGAGGAGACCCGGCCGAGCTGATGTCCTTCATGGTGCACAACCCAAAGCTGATCCCGAAGATGGACACGCTGTTCGACGGAGCTATAGGCCGTCGCCGCCAGGAGATCCGGAAGATTATCGGAGGATGTTGGCGATCGTGTATTGAAGCCGGCGAGGGCCTTGATCTTCTGTGTGATGCCCCTTTGACTGCACCGCCGTTCGTCGCAGATGTGATCATCGCAAACCCGCCGAGTTTTGCTCATATACACTGCGCTGAGAAGCTGGGGATACCGCTGCATTTGATGTTCACGTTAGTTCCCTTTTACTACTGCCCATATCAGAAGCTTACCGAGTGCATAGAATGCCCTGGTCCCCGACGCAAGCATTTCCGCATCCGCTGGCGAACGTCCATAGCTTCACGACCAAGCCCTCTATAGCCAAGGTCGCTTCGTATGCTGTCACCGAGATGGTTATCTGGCAAGGACTGGGCGACCTGCAGAATGACTTCCGTCGGTTTGAACTGGGACTCGAGCCGCTGGACGCCGTGCGAGCACCAAGCTTGGTTCATCGTCTTCGCATTCCATTCACTTATATGTGGTCAGTTGCAATTTGTTGCTTATATGGTAAATGTCACTAATATTATAAGGTCGCCGGCATTATTACCCAAGCCCGATGACTGGCAGGCTCATATCGACGTTACCGGCTTCAACTTCCTCCCTGCAGACAACGACTACGAGCCTTCCCTAGATCTTCTGGAATTCCTAGAGTCAGGCCCTCCCCCGATATACATCGGATTCGGGTCAATCGTGGTGGATGATCCGGACGGACTGACACAAACCATACTAGACGCTGTTCTATCCACAGGCCAACGCGCATTGATATCCAAAGGCTGGGGCGGGTTGGGAGCGGAGTCGCTCCAGCATAAAGACATCTTTTTCCTGGGCAACTGTCCTCATGACTGGCTGTTTCAACGTGTTTCCTGCGTGATACACCATGGCGGTGCCGGAACTACGGCAATGGGACTGGCGATGGGCAGACCGACTGCAGTTGTCCCCTTCTTCGGTGACCAGCCGTTCTGGGGTGCCCTGGTGGCTGCGAACCAGGCAGGCCCGTGGCCGATACCATTCAGAGAGCTAACACCAGAGCGTCTGGCGGATGCAATATACAAGTGTCTGACACCTGCAACCATCGCCAAAGCACAGGAGCTGAGCGAAAGGATACGCTCAGAGGATGGGGCAGAGCAAGGGGTTGCAAGCTTCCACCGACAGCTGAAGATTGATCGTATGCGTTGTTCATTGTGCCCTGATCGAAAGGCAGTATGGCGAGTCCGGAAAACAAACATACTTCTCAGCCCTCTTGCGGCATCGGTGCTGGTTCGAGGAGGCTATCTTGATCCTCATGATGTGAAACTGTACGTTGTCTGTTCGCGTTGTATAGCAGTGGCACAGCTAACGATATCAGCTACCGTTCGAAATCATACGACACGAATACGGATCCTAGAGGGCCTTTCTATGCAAGCGCCCAGGGAGTTGTAGGGGCAATGGGGAATTTCGTGACAGGGATTGTCAATATCCCAATGCATACCGTGCAGGGAATATCCCAAACGAAGCGCTCTCGATTTGCAGATGGCTTTGGGCTCCCGACATGCCAGGAACGAATGGCTGGAATGCAATCGGGTGAAGTGCCCATCGTGGAGGATCAAGGGTCGTCGGGTCTGGATGAACAGAGAGACAGCGTCAGTAGCCTGCTATCCAAGGAGACTGCAAGCACGACCTCCAGCAGCTCGAGTCAGGACGCCCCCACCATGGCTAAGCGCAGTACCCTTTCCTCTGTCCTCTCAAACAGCAGCTACACTGGACGGCGGGTTGTTACCTGGATCATCGAGATACCCGTGGGCTTGACTCTGCTGCTGTCTCAAGGATTCCACGATGCTCCTCGGTGGTACCATGATCGCACAGTCAAGGACAAACCAGATGCGCACGACATTCAATCAGGGCTCAAGGCAGCGGGAACGGTATGTATTGACCTGCACAAGACGGTGGAGACACTGATTCTGATACGGCGACAGGAATTCTGGCAGACTTGGTATGACGGAATCACTGGCCTCGTTACACAACCTCATTCAGGGTGGAAGCAAGGGGGGATGGGCGAGATGGCCAAGGGAGTTGGGAAAGGAGTCGGTGGTGTCCTCCTCAAGCCCCAGGCTGGTATGTACATTACCCACCAGCACCCTTCACCAGCTAACACAGCAGGTCTGTGGGGACTCATCGGCTACCCCCTGAATGGCGTCTCCAGAAGCATTGAAAAGTCATACGGCACGAACCGACAGGACTACATCATCTTCTCGCGCATTCGACAGGGGGATGCAGACCTGGCAGCGGCCTCGGAGGACGAGAAGACCCAGATTCTTGCCAAATGGCAAGCTTTGCAGCAGAAGCGCAAACAGGCTCGAGCCAGGAGAGCGATGCCATTTCATTAATAATCCACTATTCATTCGCCCAAGCTTTGCGACCACTTTGCGACCCGCAGAACGCGTCTTGGCTGCCTCTTAGGGTTAGCTGCCTGCATCCACAAAAGTGCTATATACAGCATGATGTGCTGGACTGTCGTCGAGAATATCGCATGTCCACAGAAGTTCCAGCGCATCATGGAAACACACAAAGTACACCTGGCGGCGTCCAGCTCCCACAGTATATATGTCGGCGCCCATCGAGAGACATACTGCGAGCCCTTACCAGGGTCTGTGACTGTCACCGTTGCCGCACCAGACATTCAGCCCTGCGACTATCCAGCAGTCAGCGTTCGTCTACTGCGGACGGTCACATCCAAACGACGATGCTGCAGCAAAATGGTCCCCGGGTGTACTGGCTTGCGCGAGGCGTGGCGACGGCGGAGGTCATCGTCCGGCAGCCCATGTCCAACCGACAACCAGACTTATTCTACAACACAGACCGCGGCGCAGTGTGATCTCTGGCATACGCCGGACATAATTGAACGAGATCGGCGGCGAAGATTGGTGACATTCCGATATACATTTGGCATGCCAATACCAGCTGGACTTCCCCCCACGATGGACACCGCGGTGGGATGCATCTCATATAGTCTCGTCGCGATATCGAACTGTCACGGTCGGACAGCAATTACAGTACCGCATTTACTTGAGATTAAACGCTTCGCCATTCCAGGTCATCCGCAGACTATTCAACATGCGCGAACCTTCCGCGGCGATCGAATAAAACTTATGCTGGAGGTCACACCGGACCATCAGAGACGCAAGTCTTCTTATTGTGCCAGGATATGTGCCAAACGAACCATCACCGAAGGGCCCAGAGCGACAGAAATGCGACATGTTGTAGTGAAAGAACTAAAGTGGAGGGTGGACGAGACGGTCAAGCTGTTATCAATATCTGACAGCACGATGCAGGTAGTCGAGTGTCAGGAGCAATATGTCCGCCCAGTATCTCAAGATAACCAGACTGGCCGGTGGAGTGCAACTGGGGGAGGTCGGAGGACGCAAGCGACAGAGGACATGATAGATATTCCATTCGAAATTACCACCGGTCCAGGCATGGCAGACGTCGAATTGGCTGCATATAGCCTCGACAGTGAACACCAACAGCGCGATATGCATGGAGATGGTGAAACACGAGTAATAGTCGTCAATCACCAACTGACGGTGGATATCGTCACGGCAGAAGACACCATTGATCAAGCCACTGGCCGGCTGGTGGACCGAAAGCCCTTGTGGAAGTCGTTCAGTGTCTCCTGTGCACTGCCTGTATATGACCCCATGTCACCAAATGTCGATCTGCCAGGGTTTATCTTCAACGAAGTGCCCGTTCCGTATGATGAAGAGTCTAGCCCTCCTGCTTATGCAGGTTATTGTTCTGCTGCTTGATTATATATCGTGGGTCCACTCCGACTATGCAGTAGTTTAATCCGATAACAATGGCAAAAAGAGTAGTATTACGCAGTCTGGCTAGTATAACAATGTGAAATGACTATTATTGGCTGTCAACCGTTGCCTGTTCCAGTAATTGTGAAACATTGTCAAATATTAACAGTCGACGTGTCGGAATTTGCTCGGCACCGAGAAATCCCCGTTCAGCTTTGGCTTTTATATATCTTGAACATCTGGGCCTCTTGCTGCTACAAGATTTGGACGAATATGCATCCACAAAAGAAGGTATCTGCAGTTGCAACCGAGTGCTCTCCTTTGGCGCATTCACTGCGCTTTCTTGCTACGACAGGTATGTTGATATATCTCCATCCTATCAAGCTGACAAGACGTCGCCAGCTGGCCGTGACAAGATTCTGCGCTCTGTACAGTATTTCTCTCGGCTCTACTGCTGGTACCTCCATCGTGCCCAGCACAGCCAAAATGGTATCAACTTCCAGGCGATATCGAATCAGTTTGAGGTAACCCGCAAGATCCTACGAATCGGTACCTTCATCGAGAAGTTCAACGCCGCCTCCACTGCCTACAAAAGGAACAGTACAGACGCGCTGCTGCGATACCTTACTGTTGCCCATCATATCGGATATGGCGGTTACCTCGCTCTCGACAACATCATTGCTATTGATGCTGCGGGGGTTCGGAAGCTGGCGACCGCTAAAAAGCTGAAGAAGCTTGCATACCGGTCTTGGATGGCGGGCCTGATCTGTAGCATTGTGGCTGGCATCTATTCTCTGTGCAAGCTCCAGAAGAAGAAGGATATCGAGGGCACTGCAGAGGCAAAGAGAACACACACGTTCGTTCCCGCTCAACTGCTCTTTAGTTCAAAGCTGATATTCCACATTTCTAGGGCACGATATAATACATCCGCGCAGCTAGTGGCCAACCTGTGTGACTTGACTCTACCCATTTCGGTGTTGGGATACGCAGCCCTTGGAGACGGAGTGGTTGGAATGGCTGGCACAATTAGCAGCTTGACAGGAGTGTGGTTCCAATGGCAAAAAACTGCGATGATCGAGTCTCAATCATAGAGTTGAACTGGACTACAATGGCTATGGTACAAGCAAAGCAAGCAGGTAGTTAGTCCCAGGTGGAACAGGCAATGGACTTGAACATAGAAACTAGCTGCATCAATTATAACCGCCTGCTCTGTTTATGGATACCTTCCAGTAGCGCACGAGCTTGACGCGTCTCCTTCTCTGATGACATGGGCGACGATGCAATCAGCTGCAACGGCCAGATTATGTGGAATACATACAATAGTCCCAGTGGCTTCACAGAGGTGCCAGAGCCCGCCGCGACATAGTGGCCAGTAGCTGCAGTTAGTCTGGCCAGGACTTGGTCTGCACTGGACTGGTACTCCTTTGTGCATCGTGTCCGAGCCTCCCCAATGTGAACGCGCTGCTCGGGCGTACAGTTGGCTTCTTCCGATGCTATAGAGAGAAGCTTGTGGGCTTGCATTGATAGTTGCAAGCGAAAGGTCTTTTGATAGATCAGTAGCCCACGATCGGGAACTGCAGAGGATAGAGGAACCCCGGAGGTTGGCGTGTCTATTACAGAGTCACCAAGAGGCCTGTAATGGGACAAGTGTGCTGTTTCGTTGTCAACATTGTCAACATGGTGCATGATTGAAGGATAGATGGCGAGCAATGCGTCTGGGTTGCCGATATCAATCAGCTCCTGGATGGCCACGCAGAGGCGGCTGCAATGGTAGGCAAAGATTACAGTACGGGCTATCCAAAGGTCTGCTGCCACGCACAATCTGTAGAAGGCCCGTATCCAAGACAGAAACTCCCACGAATAGTCCTGGCTCATGATAAGAGTCTGACGTTGCTATGGCACTGGTGAGGACGCGAGGTAGTAGATGGCGAGAAAAAAGACTTACGAC
This sequence comes from Aspergillus sp. PA3604, assembly GCA_023624935.1. Taxonomy (NCBI): domain Eukaryota; kingdom Fungi; phylum Ascomycota; class Eurotiomycetes; order Eurotiales; family Aspergillaceae; genus Aspergillus; species Aspergillus sp. PA3604. The sequence continues at coordinate 141,604 of JAMABJ010000038.1, forward strand.
GGTGCTGAAGATGGCGAGGAAAAGTGACCTGTCCTCTGGCTTGCAGCTGCCTGTGCCCTGTTGATACTCGAGCAACGCTATCATGCCCCGGGTGTGGATGGACCAGGAGGGGGACGCGAGTATTGAATGGGTGTCGGGAGCTGAAAGAAGCTGGACAGGTATATCAGCTTAGTTCCATGTTCAAGACGGTTTCAACACGATAGTACCTCATAAATGCACAATAATAAGACACTGACGATTGTCTCTCTACTCGCAGACTGCTGAGGATTCTGCAGACTGTTCTTGATGGTAGCAATGGCTCCGCCGTACGCACGAGCTTGTTGGACCTTTGCCAAAGGCGAGTTTGTCAGATTGGCAATATAAACACGTCCAATGGCATCGCAGACTCTGAAAATGGCAGAGCCTGGTTTTGCACTGCACACGACATGTAGAACTGCAGTGAAGATTGTGTGGCAGACACTACCGTCAACCGCATCGGACGACAGTTTGTGTATGACAAGCGGCATCAAGTGCTCATTCCAAGACTCCGAGAGCATAAACTGTGGCTACGAGGTGTAACATCAGTTTAGCAATACCCTCGCTGGGGGGACTGTCACTGGGGAGGAGCTCACAGGCAATGTGGCCTTGGCGACGGGGATAGTCTCCACCATCTTCCCAGAATGACGGCTCAATGCTTCATCTTTGGCTTTACGGCGAGAACCAAATCGTCTTGCCGAAAAGGAATCGACATTCTGGGTGCGGAAGCGCTGGTCCAACTCGTCACGATAGCCAGGACAGGGTTGCCCCTTTCGCTGGCACTGGCCGCATCCAGGTCGTACAAGATCGCACTGTAAACGCCATCAGACATAAGCTTTTGTATCCAAGCTCTGGCGTACATACCCTGACCCGGCGCTGGCGACAGTGATGGCAGTCTCGACTCGGCCGACCGGTGTTGGGCATTTTGCTGTGAAATTGGGAGCAACACGAGAAGCCGGGGATCTACCGCTTAATATCGTAACCCATTCGGACGGCCTCTTCCAATGATATTCCTGCCGCAGCAAATGGAGCAGGTCTAAACCATTCTGGGAAGTCCATTCGGCGCTACAGCCGCACAGTCGGGCCAGGGTCCAGCAGCCAGCCTCGACCGCAGCCACAGGCCCCGCCGTTGAACGAGCTGACCATCCACACGCCTGCTGACAAGCCTTATCGTGCATCTCGAGTCAGCCCGGGGTGAATTCAAATTCAGCCCCAAGCATTGAGGCCTGCTATTGGCACTTCTGGCGCTGCAGATGCATCGGGGCTGAGCCCAAGCAAACTCAAGCCTTTGGGGTCCGCGATGCATCGTCTAATATGTGGTCCAATGGTAGTTTGGGGAACATACTTGTGCCAATAAAGGTCCATCTGACAGACTGCAGCAGAGCCTACCATGAGGCTTCAAGCGCGTAAAAAGGCCCCTGAAGACAGCAATTCGTCAGACGACTGAACCTTCATAGAGGCATGGCCCCAGTGGTCTTTGGGCTGTGCTAAATATACCTACGACAAGTTATCTCTGCAAATATCATGGCCATAGTGATCGACAGGACTGAATTTGATATCCCCTTGGGTGGGGGCTCAATTTGCTCCTGGACGTGTATATAACTGCGTGGTGGCCCTCAGTGCTGGAATCTCGTTCAGACTCTTCATCGATCAGCCTTCTAACTTGGACCGTCAGGATGCTTCCCTTGCTCAAGACCCCGCTGGTAAGCTGATCATCCCTCTCGCAATATTCAGATACTAAGTATCATGTCAGACGGGCCATCCAGTGGACGGTGCAGCCACCCTGGACACCCACGACGAAACCCTCTTCGAAAATCCCCAGTTTGAGCACTACGAAGCCACGTCCAACATCCAACTCTTCTTCGATCTGTTCTTCGTCGCGAACCTGTCCTCCTTTACGGTGGTCCACGAGATCAATAGCAAAGAGAGTATGTACACGATCCTCAGGACAAGGGACACCCGCTAATGGTTGACTTAAGGCCTGGAGTCGTATATTGGATTCGTCTGCGTCCTGTGGTTCACCTGGTGCCAGGTCACTTTATATGATGTCCGCTTCGCTACAGACAGCATCTTCGAACGCATTGCCCATGCCTGCCACTTTGGCGTCATGGTTGGCTTTTGCGTTGTCTCACCCAACTTCCTGGCAGAGGATGGCTGGGGCCCTCTACAGCAGCTTTCGCTTCTGCTCATGGCCAGTCGCTTGACGCTATTTGCTCAGTATGGAACGACATTATTCTTTACTTGGCGGTATAAGCAGACACGCGCGCCTCTCATCATCGTGATGGCGTCTCTGCTGCTGGCGGCGATGATATATCTTGGAATATCATTTGCGTTTTATCACCGCGTGCATTGGCACTCGTATGTGGCCTGGTATATCATTGCCGTGACCGAAGTTGTCGCCAACGTACTTGTCGCAGCATTGTGGCCAGTGAGTCCTGACTATTGACATCGCCTAGTCGTCCACTAATTCGTCTAGGCACTCTCCCTGTGGAAAACACACCTGGTCGAGAGAATGACCTGCCTGACTCTTATCATTGTATGTGCCCCTTCTTCATATCAGACATTATAACTGACCTGTGAATAGCTGGGCGAAGGCATTCTCGGCCTGACCAAGACCATTACCAAGATAATGAAGCTGGATAAAAAGTTCATCTCGGCTGATATTGGGATGCTGATATCTGCCGTTTTGCTGATTGTGAGTATACATCCTGGGGGTTTTAGACATACGCAAGCTGATATTGGCCGCTAGTATTTATTCTACCAGCTCTACTTTGACAGTATCCGGCTACAGACCTTGGGGTCCTATCGGCAGCATTTCTGTGCCATCCTGCACTTCCCATTTCACCTCGCCCTGTCCCTGGTCATGGAGGGTATAAACCAGACGCTGCTGTGGGCCCATATTGTTGCAGATATTAAATCACTCTTCTACCCTCTACTATTTGGGATCGAGAATGGAACAGTGCCAACAGCGAAACTACAAACGATGCTCAGCGACCTGTTTGCTGATATCTTCAGTCGCTTTGAGACAACCGACGTTGTTTATCAAGAGGCGTTCACCTCCCTCAATGAGACTTTGGCCTTGGACCCCAATGAAAGCCCGATTCAATTCCTGAATACTTCCTTCTCCGCGATCATGCTGTCTGCCAAAACAGTCGTGGAAAACTTTGGATGGGAGATACCAACCGAGATAGAGGGAGAGGGCCCACTCGTCTTCGCGGAGACCTTTGACGCAGTACTGCGAGTATTCAACTTGACCTTTGGTAAATATGCCTGTTGACTCGGTGGACCTATTCTATAACTGTGCTAACGTGCGACGTCTAGGCTACTTCGCCGTCTGCACTGGCCTGGTCATTATTCTATCCAGTGTATTCTGGATCCTCTGCTCCGACCACACTACTGGGGCTTCCCTCCCGCGGTACATCTCTACTGCGGTTACCATGCTTGCAGGTCTGGGTATTGCCTTGCTTAGCATCCTGACTGTTACGAGTGCTGCAGAGAACCTGGGCGAGACAGCTTGGTCTCTCCCAGCACTTATGCTTATTATGCTTGGACGTACGTCTCTCCTTAACCTACCATACTGTTCCAGAAATACTCATATTTCCCAGTGATTGTGATAAACCACCTTCCTCGAGGGTACTACACACCGAAGATCGAGGAACATGCGTAGACCCTAAGGCGCCGGTGGTACGCGGCGAGCTGTAGATGGATATCGGGTGATATTTAGGCCAGTGGCTGAAGGGAGAACTGGATATGCGCGGCATAGTCATTGTGATTGATTGATTGATCGATTGGTGCATACACGGATCTATCAGTTCAAGGCCAATTGTCGCAGAAGGTTTCATTAGATACATGAGTTAATGTTGATATTTTTTAGGCCTTACCAAGGCTAGGTGTCAATCTTATGGAGAAGGAAGCAATTATCGCTCCTGTAGGCCCCTGGTTGCCTTTAATTATGGCTCGCTTTGATATATACAGCCCTTCTCTATCTAATTCCTGTCGTGTAGCTATAGCCTTAGGCCGTGATCCTCTATCCTTGGGCACGTCACTGCATGGATTGAGCAGGCGTTCCCGATATTTTGGAACATTCTTGACACTGCCTTTACTCTTGCCACAGCCGCATGGATAATATTATTTCATTTGTACCAAGTTAGTCACAGCTGCATGGCTAGTACACCGACTGCTCGGCTCGCAGTCGACAAGCAGGCCCCAGGTCGGCATGGTTCTTCCCATCCAGGGACCAAGCGACTAAGCTGTCTTGCAATTATCTAGCGTCTGCTTGGAAGGGAATCTCGCTACGAGGCATGTCGCAGTCATCCACAAGGCCAGACTCGCCGATCTGGCACCAGTGCTGCACTGCTGCTGTGCCGCAGCTGCGCCGCATGTGGGCCCGCCTGGATATTAAACGACAGACGTGCAAGATCGACCGCAGCAGGGGCCAGCAACGAAGCCACTAAGCTTTGTTTGTTGATCACAGATCCTGATTCCCCATCTCCCACCCGGCTAACGGACCTTATTGGAGTGTCAGCAAGCCCTCACCAGGCACGGGTCGAGCTCCACACGGTGTATGCAAGACAGTCTGTATTGGCCATACGAGCATGTGAAGTCGGCGACACTCGTAGTCTGGGCCCACAATAGTAGGGCCATTGCAAAGGTACGACCAAGTTTCCACGGGCGCTCCCTGGGCCTCTCAACGCGGACAATATCAAGGCAGACGCAGCCGCCGAGATAATATAAACGATGTTATTGCGTAGGATCTCTACGGTGCGCTAGTAATTCATACGCTTCATCCATCTCAAGACGACCATTGGGATCGTCTCTCCAAACCTCGTTGTCCACGCCCACAACGTCCCTGAGAAAGACAGCGAAGTCCAGTGCAGGCATAGTAGGACCTGCCCCGTCATATCCACTTAGCGAACCTGGCGAAACATGAACTGGATCATTCCGGTCGACCCATCTGTCCACACTCCTCGACCCAGGAGAATATAAGTACCTCGCGCCTGTACGAAGAAGCGCGCTGGCCACTTCCCCGTATTCCCATTCGAGTGACTCGAGTTGGTCGGGAACGGCGGCCTTAATATCTTGTCGATAGTGATCATTCCGCGAATCCTTGGCCTCCATCCACAGGGAAGGGCCGACCAGTTTAGCAAGTTGCTGGAGCTTCCGCTCTTGAGCCTCACTCTCGGTTACAGGCTGTGTCTGTTGAAGCGCGCCCTTTCGGGGTGAATACCGGAGCAGCCGATCCCACAGGTCCTGGTAATCGGCCACGATGCATGCGTAGAGACATCGGAATAGCATATCCGGTCTGATGTTAGCCAATCTCTCGTATGTTTCTTCACAAGCCTGCTGGGGGAACCAGATGTTCAGAGGCAGCAGGTCTTTGGGAGTGTCGGTCGTGACCCAGGTAACATCGTCCGACATGGTTCGGCGGCCGTTGATCGCGCGCTGGATAAGTGCTTCCTCCCACTTGGTGAACCTCGCTGTCGGATCGTTAAGGACTTGTGTGCTCCACCATTTTGCCCAGAACGGGTTATGGTAGATGCCCCGGAGGATGCAACCGAACTCGTCTTCAACCATCTGTGGTCTGCGCAAACGAGTGTACCGGTCAATGTCGCCGGAATATGCAGCCACCTGTATCAGTTTGTCCTTGTTGATTGGTGGCAGGTCAGCTGGGAGCGGGCCATAGAGAAGCGGATAGTAGCTCTCCAGGGGATTAGGTGCCTCATGGTCGTGGTCATGGTCATCTATACACCAGTCCTCTGTGATATTGAAGTAGTATTTGCGATAATGACGCCTGTAGCCGTAGTGAAAACGGTGGAGTTCCATGGGCTCGAGATGTTCGCGTCCTCCAGTAAGGCTCGAATACACGGCGGTATCGCCATTGAGAGTTGCAAGTCGAGGGTTAGCAAGGTCGACTGTCCGCGCGTAGTCATTCATGATGGCGAATTTGACTGGATGGGACGCAATATTCTGCCAGATCTCCTCACTGCCCTTGTTGTTTCTTCCCACGGCCGCATGCCGGGCTTCTTCTGCCACATGGACTTCTGGAAGGGGGTTGAGCTCCTTGTATAGGTCAATGTATCCTGCGACTGCGCAGGCACGAGCGGCATGGTAAATCATGTTGGGATACCTTTTGACCAGGGCTCGCAGAGTATCCTCGTTTGGAATGTCTGGGTACCAGATGCAGTAAGGAACTTCGGCAGGATCAGACTCTGACATGGTTGGGATAATGCCGCTCATGATATCCCGAGCGTTCAATGCACGCGTGAGATCCGGACTGACTCCATGCAGCTCGCGAGCAAAACCAGGGTGGTGTCGGATGCCGCGAATGACACAAGCCCGAGTCAGCTCGTAGCCAAGCCCTATCGGGACCTTACGGCCGTGGAGAGCATCATTGCAGGAGTCGGGAGTGTACTTTTTGATGTTGAGTCTGGTTTGGATGGGCAGTTGGTCCATGGGGATTTGAATGTGGGCCCTCCCCGGTTTGGTTTTCTTGACCATGATGGCGCAGGTAGAAGGAAGAGAAGGAGTTGATATGCAGAAAGGAGTATGCAGATGTGGAATACCAGGTATTTAACACTTGGGACTGACGCATATCTGGCAGATCTGGCAATACGTACTAGGTATTTAACTAATGCTTGATACACTTAGTCGGTGGGTCACTGCATTTAACTTCCACTAGTTAACTTAATTAACTGGTTAGTTAATACAGGATGACTCATTAGTGCTTCTTAATCGGTTTATGCCGTTCATTAATGCGCCACAAGTGCGGACAGACTGACTGCCCCGTCCCGAACTCCATATAAAATAACCCCATGGACTAGACCCCATGTCAATGCTGTAACTACACCATGCAAGCCATAGTCGGGAACCGCTCGATCGTCACTCGAGTCTCAAACTACGTTTGCGGCAGCTCCTCTGGAGACGGCGTCAAGGTCGCCACCGTTCCTGTCCCCGAGATAAACGACAACGAGATCCTCGTCCGAGTTAGATGCGTCGCTCTGAATCCCACAGACTTCAAACATGTCGACGTTGTCGCCCCGCGAGGAGTGATCATTGGCTGTGACTACTCCGGTACTGTCGCAAAGGTCGGCCCCAAGGCGCCCGGTAACTGGACGGTCGGTGACAGAGTCGCAGGCTGGACCCATGGCGGACTCTATCCAGATCGAGGCTCTTTCGCAGAGTACCTCAAGATCTCAGGAGATCTGGCCTGGAAGCCACCCTCTTCTGTGAGCGACGAGGAAGCAACCACATTTGGGGTCTCGGCTGTGACTGCCATGCTGGCCTTGAACGTCCGACTCAACGTCCCTTGGATCGACCAAGGTCCAGTTACAGGGAAATCGGGTACACCAATCCTCATATATTCCGGCGCAACAGCTGCTGGTCTCTACGCTATACAGCTTGCAAAGCTGGCCGGCTTGAAGATTGTTACAACCGCATCCCCGCGCTCGCATGACTTGGTAAAAGAGTACGGTGCCGACGATGTATTCGACTATCGATCACCCACTGCCGTTGAAGACATTACCCGCGCGTATCCTAATATCGACAGAGCCATGGACTGCTTCTCAGAGGGCGGCTCAACCGAATTCTGCGCCAAGGTCCTTCACAATAACCGAGGCCGGGTTGTGACGCTGTTGGACCCAGGGAAGACCGACATTGATGGTGTTGAGATCGAATTCATGCTAGCTTATTCCGTCTTCAATCAGGAGTTTCAGTGGCTTCCTCCTTTTGGGCCAAAGTTTGCCAGGAAACCGTCCGACCACGAAGCTCTGCGCCGATTCTACGGCGCGTTGTCAGATATATCGAAGCAGCTCAAAACGCCACCACTCAAGAAGATTGATGGCGGGTTGGAAGGCTTACCTGCCGGTCTCGAATTACTGCGTCAGGGGAAGGTCTCTGGTACCAAGCTGGTCTCCTCTTTTGATTGACGTATGCGGTGCTAGACTATTAAGTACATAAAACATGACAATGGAGAACCGAGTACGATATATATATATCATACGTAGTATACAGATATGCTAAAGCAACACGGAGCTTAAGGCCAGAAACCTGGCGGTATCTGGACTCTATTAGCTCTGTTATCATGCTGTTCCTGAATAAAGAACATGTTGCAGTGATTTACTGTCAGTAATTCAGTAATTCAATAATTAATACCCAGTGCCTTCCTAATCCGGTTAGTGTGGAGTCGGACTCGTCAGTGGTTCATCGAAACCGCCGATGATTGGCCAGTACGACCCACCTTCCGAATGTGGTTCAACCTCGGCAACCCGACACTGAACTCGACATTGACATTTTGACATTTTGACATTCTGAATCTTCATCTCTCGGTCAATTGTTAGCTGCACTGTACATAGTCGATTGATCGGCACCATGTCGAAGCTGTGGGCTAAATATGGGATCGATCTCGGAACATTCCTGGTCATCGCCAAGTGCGCCGCCCTCTCCTATTTGGGACTCGCTACTAATGCATCACAGGGGAGCGTTACCAGCAGTGATATGTGTTGCCATGTACGAGGCAACCCCGGTTGCCAATCTCTACACGACCTTGGGATATTTGAATAGTATTGTCGCTGCCCTCAGCTTCAGCTTTCTGCCTCGAGCCAAGTTCCTCCAAATGTCTATTCTCAATGTGGTACGTTGTCTGCTCCTGTTCAAAGGCTCAGCTGAAACATCTAGATTGGAACGTGTATTGGCGCAGCTTTCTCACTGCTCCTCATGTACTGCTCAACTCAAGCCCGTGTCCATACAACCCCCCCGGAAGAGATGGCGCAGCTGATGCAGGCACTGTCCGAGTCCGCATCAGATCCTTCACGGGGCAGCATACTGTCCCTGCCATACAACTCTTCGGCTTCAGCAGTTTGCGGAATCTGGCTCTTCTTCGGTACCTGGTGGGTAGGCCGAGCCATAACTATTGAGATAATAATCGCTGATCAGCTCTCCCAGGATATCCACTTCCATTCGAGGTAAAATGAATCTCTCTTGTCGACAAACAGCCATGTCACTGATTCGACCGCAGCGCGACGCCCGCAACTGATCTTCCCTGTCGTCATGTTCAGTATATTCATTAATGTCTCTGCAACATACGGCACTGTCCTTCCGACAATGAAGATGGCCGAGTCGTTTGTGAGGGAAGTACTGCTAAGCATGCTAACCGGCCTGGGGATATCGTTTGGTGTCGGGATATTCTTCATTCCCATCACGTCCCGCATGTCTGCGCGCAGAATGATTGTCGGGTACATCACCCTACTCAAGCAAACCATCCGTGCCGAGCAGGAGCAGGTGAAGCTTTTGAACTCACGCCGGATCTATCGAGTTGAAACTTCAACTACCTCGATGCAGATGCCTCCGAACAAGCCCCCCAGTGTATCCGACACCTTGCAACAGCTTGCATCCACCCATCGTGCACTGGAAACAGAAATTAAATGCGTCGCGCGGGAGGTAGAGTTCAACAGACTGAGTACTGACAATTTTAGGGAGATCTTTTCAAACCTTGGAGCAGTTGCGTTCCAGGTTCGAGGCCTTGATACCATTGCAGACGCACTCGAACAGAACGCGGCAATCCAGGAGCAGCGCATGAATGAAGGTTATGACATGACCGGCGACGGTGAGGCCCATAATAATCAGATATCCGTCGCAATCTACCGGAATGCCAATACTCTCTTCGCCGAGGTGGCCGGGCTAGTGGAGGAGTCGCTCGATCATTTCCTTATCACCTTCCAAATGGGGCCTTCTTCGCTACGGAAGAACCAGCAGCATAAGGGTGCTGGTGATGATACGCGAGACCCTAGCTATTTTCCTGGTGGAGGTTCTTTCTCAACTTACCTGGAGCGGAGGCTACACAATATTCACACTCAGGCACTGGAGAATCTGCAGAACGTTCGATTGCTTTCACAGAGACAGCACAGGAGCGGTGACACCGAAGACATAGCCCACGGCCTCGACGGCTCAAGTATTGAGGAGCTGTATCTTTTACTCCACGTAGGTCTGACTGATACTGTTTGCTACCCGCTTTCTCACATTGTTTAGATGCAAGCCATGCTTCAGTCGACTGGGAGATGCGCTCTTATATTCGTCCAGGTAGCCGATCGCATAAGAGGAGATGAAAAGGCGTTTAAGAATGCTCTCCGATACCCGACTCTCCAAACATTGAAGCTTTGGGTGGGCAGTCTGCTCATGACACACACGACTGATATCTACAGCATGGATAGGTCGGCCAAGTCGACCTTTGGAGATCTGTACCACGGGATGAGAGATCCAGAGCGCGAATCCCCTGAGACGCGGTGGGAGCTGTTAATCTCGGGTTTCGAGAAATTCTACCGCTTCTTGGGCTCCGAAGACTCTCAACTCGGATTCCGTGCGGCGTGCGCGACCATGTCCATTGCGATCGTGGCTTTTCTGGCAGCCGGCCAGGTGTTCTTCATCAAGCAGCGCTTGATATGGGCATCAATCACAGTCGCCGTGGCTCTAACAACATCCTCGGGGTCCGCTACTCGCGGCCTATTCTGGCGAGTTGTTGGAACTGTGGCGGCAATGGTTCTGTCTATCGTCAATTACTATATTGTGGATGGGAAAACTGCGTACGTCCCTATCTCCCCTCTTCTGGCTGATTGAATGATATGCTGACTTTAATAGCGGCATGATTGTATTCCTATTCGTCTTCCTATGCTTCGGTATGGTATCGATAATTGCCTTACTGGAATGACCCATCTAACATCGGTAGATATGTACATCATGGTCAAGTTTCCGCGATACCTGATTGCCGGCTTGCTAGGCCTCGTTACCCAGGTTCTTATCATTGGGTATGTGAAAGGATTAAAATACTGCTTCAAATGCGTAACTAACCATCAAACAGTTATGAATTGCAAGTCCGTAAGATTGGCCAGCAACTAGCAGAAACAAGCGGCCAGCCGGTGTATCCGATCTATGAGATTGCCCCTTACCGTCAGTGGATGCCCTCACACAAGATGCTCTTCTTTGCTGACTTTTATTTACATCGAATAGGACTTCTTGCTGTTATAGGAGGCTGCTTCTCTGCGTTCATATGGACAATATTCCCCTCTGCAGTCACTGATGCTTACCGGATTCGCACTAAGCTGGGCCTGTCATTAGACCTCCTTGCCCAGTACTATACATGTTCACAGGTAGTGTGGGACATTGACCTGAGAGCGTTAGCCGAGCCCGATAGCCCAGCCCCAAATCCGTGGCAGAGAGAAGAGCTTGTTAAGATGAGAACGAAGCTATTTTCAGAGATCATTGTTCTCATCGAGGAGGTTAAACAACACTTGAATGATTCATTGTGGGATCCACGACGGGGTGGGAAGTTTCCAAAGAAGAGATACACACAACTCACCTACGAGATCCAAAGGCAAGTGCCGCAGCCTGGGCTATTGTATACGTTCTGACGAGTTGTATAGCATCGTGGGCCGTCTTGGGCTCATATCGACTACGGCAAACTTACTACCGGACGCTTTAAAAGAAGATGCCCGGCCCAAGTCCGACAAGGATTGGAGGAATACTCTGGTGCAGCTCCTGCTATCGAGACAGTCCAACGAAGTTGTCTGTACCTTTTCAATGCTCGCAGCATCCCTAAGCGATGGAAAACCTCTTCCGCCTTGTTCCGTGCCAGCGTTGTACAGTACCTCACCAGACACGAATAAGTTGCTATCTCTGGGCTACATGGCAGAGCCAGGATTCATTGTCTACGCGGCACCACGAGTTGTGTCTGAGTTATGGAGGAATCAACTTAAGAGCGTTATCGAGTAGGTCATTCCGTGAAGCCTGCTGTAAGAGCCGACTTTGGACTAACGTTGTGCTAGGAATGTTCGATATCTGGTTGGAGAATTCAGATTCTCTGTCCTGGATTAGCCCTACCATGGATATAAGCCGGAACATGGCTTTCAGGGTAGATGTGCCGGAGTGGACAATATAGAAACATCGCACCCTGCTACATACCCTGGAGATGACAAGGACCATTGTTCAAGCTTCATATCATGAGATCTGGAACCCGCACTTTGAGCATCAATGGCAAACAGCGGGCGTACGCAATTGCAGTACATAGTGATCCCTCAGTGGAGCAGTTGGTACCACTTGGCCACCAAACTTGTGCCACCACGTATTTTGCCACCACGTATCCTGTGGCCAAGTAGAATCCGAGCTGCCCCTTCTGGAACAACGGCTGTAAATACATAAAGACCACCGTCGTAGCGGATACGAACCAACACCGTCGAATTCGGTTGGGTCAAGGTGTTTGTCTCGTACCAGTTATTCTTGATCCATATGATAAATGCTTCACTAGGCTGCCTCGGTTGTGTCTCTGAGGGTCGGCAAGTGTTGATATAACCGAGTTCTACCATTAGGCATAATGGCCGCGTATGCAGGAGCTCCCCAGCCTTGCACTGGTGCAGGAATTAAGGTAACAGCCTGGACTTTCTGTGGAGTCCTTCTATGGGTCTCTGGAACCACGGAGCAACGAACTACCCGACCCCCCGTGGGTCCTGCAGCTTGAGAGTGCGGGCGGATGGATTGTTGGCCCGATGTGCTGCCAATAATTGGTCGGATCATTGACCTATAGAGAATGGTGTGCTGTAGATCGGTGGCATGGGAAAAGGGATGCCACGGGCAGAGGAGGACTGGCACTTATTTCCACTGCATCAGGCAGGATCGCAATAAGTCCAATCCAACGTGCCCCACCGCATGGGACACCGAGGCATACAGGTACCCCATTATTTAATGGATGGAAAACCGCTCAGTTGAGTTGTAGTGACCAAATCAACTGTACCTAACCTTAACGTCATATTTCTCCACTGTCTAGAATCCTAAGGAAAGTCAACAAGAAGGCCGTCGTTATGGGACCAGATATCAACGAGCCTCTCAAACTACCATGCGGGTTAGTTCTGCCCAATCGCTTGGTTAAGGTAAGCATGCCACCACATTTCAGGTCACGGACGGCAGTTGATCGTTCTCTAGGCTGCTATGGCCGAAGGGCTGGCAGATAGGGGCTATTTGCCAGGCGCTAAAATATCTCGAGTCTACGGCGAATGGGCAAAGGGCGGCTGGGGTGCCCTTCTCACAGGTATCATGAGACCTACTCAATGACTTCCTTGGGTGGTTTTGGCATTTGAGCTGATGATCTGGCAAGGAAACGTCCAGGTTGATGTCCGCCACCTAGGCAGTTATGGTGACGTAGCTACTCGCGAGTATGGAGAAGGTGAACATCGGCCATTGGAGGCGTGGAAGCAATACGCAGATGCCTGCCAGCGTCACGGCACGCCCGCAATCGCTCAGATCTGCCACCCCGGCCGCCAGTCCCCGATAGGTGCAGGGGAAAGGGGCATCTTTGGCAAAGCAATTGCGCCGAGTGAGATTCCGCTTAATATCGGTAGTGGACTGGCTGCAACGATGATCAGGAATCTCGTTTTCGGGGTGCCAAAGGCTATGACCTCTGCTGATATAGATCACATCATCGCTCAGTTTGTAAACTGTGCTCGCACGTTGGCGGACTGTGGCTTTTCTGGCATTGAGATTCACGCAGCGCACGGTTATCTTCTATGTAAGTCTGCCCTCTCTTGATCTCAAAGATATCCCACTGGGGGACGTCGGAACTGAAACGTGTATGCAGCGCAGTTTCTCTCCCCACGAGTGAGTATCCCCTTATACCATCCGGTGGCAACCACTGTTTCACTAATATCGAGTTCCACATCCGCAGAGCAACACTCGCCAGGACGACTATGGTGGGAGCGCTGAACGGCGAGCGCGTATTGTTGTCCAGATCATCCGCCAGGTTCGAAGCGCAGTCCCAGACAGCTTTTGCGTTGGCATCAAGCTGAACTCGGCCGACCACAAGGCATCTGATTTCGATGACACCATGACTCAAATCCGCCTATTTGCGGATGCAGGTGTAGACTTCCTTGAGCTGTCTGGCGGGACCTATGAAGACCCAACGGTACGAAGTTCCCAGCTTTGACCATATCAAGACACTGATTGTATAACGCATGCAGATGATGGGCCGCGGGCTCCGGGATGAAACGGACCACGCTAAGAGTCGGCACACAGAGTCTCGCGAGGCCTTTTTCATAGACTTTGCAACAGAAACGAGAAAGAGGTTTCCAGATCTGATTCTTCTGCTCACTGGGGGGTTTCGGACTCGCAAGGGGATCGAGGCGGCGTTGAAGAGTGGCGTATGTGACCTCGTTGGCATCGGGCGTCCAGCAGTTCTGCGCCCTGACTTTCCACGACTCCTGATGGACGACAAATACACCGATCAGGAAGCAAAGGTTGTATTTGGTAAAGTTCCAGTCCCATTTCTGGCGCGGCTGCTGCGGATTCGAATATTGGGTGGCGGTGCGGAGACCGTAAGTCCTTTGATGATACTCTTGTACACAGTGCAGTATTAATACTAACATGGCATCGTATAGCAATACTTCCAGAGCCAGATCCACCGGATAGCTGCTAGTCTTGCAACATATGCACCATAGACAGGCGATTATTAAGCAGTTAGGAAGTAGTTATATACTGTTGGATCGGTACTCTGTGCCTCACGGCAGAATACGTCGCTATAATATAAGGTAATCGATCCATATTCATCCTGTTATAACTAATTATGAATTGTTTCGGAAGTAGTTCAGCTTTTCTCACGTATTTTGCCAGCGAATAATAGGAAATCCCATGAACATGAAGACGGCCGTTATTATTGAACTCACTTGTAGCTTTAAGAATCCCTGAAAGCGACTTTATCCATATCTGCGACTATTGAGTGCCCTGATAAGCTACGCTAACAGGGTAGTTACGAAAATGGGGCTCGGATTTGAGGCCTGGGGAATGTGGTAGAAAGCCGGATAGGGCACGGGCTTGTCCAGGAGAATCCTTTCTGGGTGGGCAGATTGGAATAATTCTTGCAGCAGACTGGAAGGGTACCTGGGTATTAGGGGATGTGCGTGATTAGGGTGGGGAGTGTTTTCTGGCTAATTGTATTCAATAGCCTCTGCAAACAGTGCCTTTGCACCGTATTGTTGCCCACTATCACCTCTTCGTTCTGTTGCACGCTTATTATATGAAGCTTATACAGGCCCGGACCTCGACTTTCCCATGTTGTATCTACCCTAGACTGCGGTGAAGAGGTTGGCGAAGAGCAAATCGCCTGTACTCGGCCGCCGTGTGTTCCCGAGCCCGTTTACCCCAGATGAGCAGCCCAATAGGCATAATAGCCATAGCCAGCGAGATCATTCCGGCAACAATAAAAGTGTTCTGAATGCCCATTGCTGTGATCCATGGTGTATAGACGAACATTATGAGGACCGAGAGACCGTTACGAACGAAGACAACCCCAAAGAGAGCATCGCCGAGAATCTGGATATGCTTGTCAGTTTCTTTGTATTCTCACTGCCGATAGTCCCGCTTACCTCTGGGTAACAGTCCGTGAGGTAGGTTAGCGCGATATCTCCGGTCACGGAGAACCCGAACCCAAAGATGGCATATCCCACCGCGAGGACTATCCATGGGAGAGACTAAGTAGCAAATGAGCATTCACTTTCAATACATTGAAGGTGGGACAACGCTACCCGTGATAGACTCAACCCAAAGGTTAGTAATCCGACAGTGGCTATGAGAGATCCCGGTAGGACCATCCACAGACGCATCTCGGGTTCAAATATACCACCATTCCGCCGAGCCAGCCATAAAATTGACTTGTCATTGAGCGGGGCACCGACGAGCGTACCTAGGAATGCTCCTATCAATGCGGACAGAATGAAGAGTCCTACCGAGGAGGAATTAAAGGAATATGGTGGGCTCAGCATGAAATAGGAAGCAGCAGAGCTGATAACGGCGAACCAGGCGAGGAGTAGTCCGTACGTAATAGCTGCGTAGGCAACAGCAGGAAATGTAAAGAATATTTTAAAGGGAAGGTAGAAGTGATGCCGGATTGACTGATCGGATCTGGTGATGAGTGCCAGCCGCTTGGAAAGTGGGTTGGGTCGAGGGATGATTGACTCCGACTCTGGGCTGGGATATGCGGGCATTTGATCGAGGTGCTCTGAGGATTTGGCTGGCTTGGGCTCTTCGGTCGAACGGCCAAGATTGACGGAAATATATTTGGTTTCCTCGAAGAAGAAGCAAACGAGGACGAGGTTGACTGCCAGGAAGATGGCCGTCCACCACCACATCCATCTCCAGCCCTGGTTAGCCACGATGAACCCAGCAGCCACTGGACCTCCGAATGCCCCTGGCTCTGCGCCAGCAAGAAGATTCCATTAAATCGAGCGTGCTGGTGAACAAAGAACAGATCGACGATCGTAATCATGACAATAGTCTCACTGGTGGCGCCGCCGATGCCTGATAACAAATTGGCTCCAATAAGCTCTCCACCCGTATAAAGAGAGGCCGACCAAATAGCAGCGACTAATTGGATCGAAGAACTTATCATATACAGCGGCCGGCGCCCAAACTTATGCACGAAGGGAATGAACATCAAACAGCCCACCGCTAGGCCGGCACAGTTTGTCGCCACGGCATTGTTCAGTGTCTCGTACGATATGCCCATCTTTAGGTAGGCCTCGAATGCGACCTTCATAATATCCAGCATCACAAAGGTGAAGAGCACGTAGAAGGTGGTCAGACCGAAATTTAAGCCCTTCCGCCACGAAGACCAATTGAGGGGATCATTAGGATCACTAGATGGGGTTGGATGGAGGACGATTGAGTCTGAGTGTTCTACATCCAGTGTCAATTTGTCAATGTGATGGCGTGAGACAAGGATGGAATGTGATGTCGAAGACTCACCCACATTCAGCAGCACCGTCCCCGGGGGCAGCGGTAAATGTTTTTCTGGGCCATTGGCAGGATTGGGTTCCATTCTGTATTGTCGATTATTTCGAAGGGGTTCAACGTCTGTTAGATTCCTTATCTTTGCCCTATTTATAAGTCATTACCCCATATCACGTCTCCAACATTGAAAGTAACCAATCCGCGGTAATTGCGCAGTGGATCACCCCCGCGTTTGCAGAAACCCTCCAGAGGATGTTGGACCTTGAATCAACTCCAGAACCTCCATCGGATGCTTATCAAGACACCAGCGGACTTGTCCGGGCCAGAAATCAGTGAATAAGCTCATGATCCAGGTTGTCATACATGAAAGGGGCATATTCACTGCATACCGCGCCCCACCTCGCCATGTCAACCCCATGGGAGTCCAAAGCCCGAGTGCGCACCCGCACCGGCTGTTTTGAATGTCAGCACCTAATTCAACCCCTGTACTGGCTTGACTGACCTGAGCCAGGCCGTAAACGCCGCAAGAAATGTGATGAGCAAAGACCAACTTGTCAGAGATGCGCAAACCTTGCCTCTGTCTGCACGTGGCCCACAATCGCCAGCCAGCTCATGGACGGCAGAAGGCGCGAGAGCCGTCAATGGAATCCTAGAAGCCCCGGTTTACAAGCTGAAAATGAGGTCTTGTATACCCACTTTACGACGGCCGTGATGCCGCGGCTTGTGCGACCGAATTGTCCGTCTGTCTACAGTGATCAACCCCACATGGTCCGATTGGCCCGCGAATTTCCTCCGCTGATGGCGATTATAATTGCCATTGCGGCACTTGATATCGGCAATGCCGCCCTCGCGATGCAGCACTACCTGCGCGCGCTGCGGAGTCTGCAGGGTCGCATAACAGCTGCCTCTGGTACCGGGAATCAAGATGGCTTATTGGCGACGACGATATGTCTCTGCGTTTTTGAAGTAAGCCTTCTCCCGTTCTCAATCCGATGTATTAACCAAGGCTAAGTTAAATCAAGAATCTACGGACGGATGGGCCTCCAAATATCGGACTGCATGCGAAGGCCGCTGGGGTACTCCTTTCGCAGCGGTGCCCGGAAGAAACTACCCAGTCCCCTTGCCAGCCAGCAGTGGTATTTCAACGCATTTGTTTGGAGTCGTTCTTGTATCATAGTACTCTGATGATGCTGTTGGACCCCTCGCTGGATTTGACAGCAGACGACATACCTCAGCATTTGGCCTGTGCAGCCGGCGATGGACAAGCTGTTCCGCGACCTATCTTGGATGAATCCTATCATTTCTTCTTCATGGTTGCGAGTGTGACGCGGCTCGCCCGGCTATCTCGCGACTTGGATCAAGGAGAACGCCAGATATGGACACGTCTTCAGAACGACGTCCAGCAATATGAGCGCACAGACGACACCGATGATCCCATAAAACGGCTGTACTCACGCGCTTTTCGAATCCTGCTACTCAAGGGAGATCCCATGCAAAATGCTACACAACGAACATCCGATATCAACGTCCTCTTCTACGAAGGACTGGTCATATTGGAGGCAGTAGACATCCAAAATTACCTGCTCGGCTATTCGCTATGGCCAGTGGCTGTGCTTGGTGCTGTTGCCGTGAGAGAATCTGAACAGCACATCATAAACAACAAGATTGATCCATGGGCTCGCCTGAGACGCGGGCAGGCAGTGCGACTGCAAGAGCGACTGATGAGGATTTGGGCCTCGCCACGGGAAACCACACATATGCGGGTCCTACAGCGATTACAATTACTGGTGGAATGTTCATGAACCGATGAATTCACATTATTGCATTTGCTACGCGATGTATGGATCACTTGGTCAAAACCTCCTCCACAATCAGCGCATGCTGGAGCAGGGCCTCGTCCTTCTGCCGACGACCGATAAGCTGCACGTGGCAGGGGGCATTTTCGACTTCCTTGGGGAGATCTGGGCTGGGTCAGAATGGGATTGCTATCTTTTGGGTCTCTGGGATATCTCTTACAAGGAGGATAATATTTCACGTCGCGCACGAACTCAGCATCAGCGGTCTGCTGGGAGGTGCCATAGGGAATAACGCAGGCGGGGTACTAGGGAATGTGAGTTAGTGTAAATGTTGACAGATGATACGAGCAAAACATACATCGACCAAGTTGGCAATAACTGTGTATACTGGAATACCGAAGGTGTCATGAGCAACTGCCGTGGTCTGGTATCCAGGCCCGATAATCACGTCTAGCTGGTTGTCGAGGAACACATGGCGCATTCTAGCCATTATCTCGGCTCGTGAACTGTTCAAATCGAACAACCCTCGCAAAGTCGGCTCTTCTGGCATTCCGTCAAGGTCATACGTAAATCGAAGAGAGGGGATCGCGGGCTCGCCAGACTCGCGGATGTTCTGCACCGGTGTCTGGTCTGGGTCAATGCGGAAGAACTGGAAGGCCAGATCCGCGGCAGCTCCCAAGAAGTCGATTTGCTTAGATAGATCCACGATGTGATGGCCCGCATTTCCAAGCTTCTCAGTTGCCCTTTGGAGAGTGCGTTGCATGTTGGGGTGCAATGGAACCGCGGGGTCTTCTGGCAGGACTCCGATTGTGAGTTGCTTGGGAGCTGCTTTGGTGGGCTCCATCCAGGGGAATCCTAGAGCCATGTCGTCGTTATCGTCAGAAGATTCATCAAACACCACGCGCAGAAGCATCTCTGCGTCGCGCATTGAGTGGCACAGTGGTCCTGCACTTGGAGCAACCCCGGCCATTCCTGGTCTGCCGGAGCTGGTTTGTCCAGCATACGGTACACGGCCGACACTAGGCTTGAAGCCCACGGTTCCGCAGCAGAGTGCTGGGATACGAATGGACCCAGCAATATCAGTGCCAATTCCCAGGATGGATCCACGCATGGCTACCAGAGCTCCTTCGCCTCCACTACTGCCACCGGCTGTGAGGCTGCTTCGGTGTGGGTTCCGGACACGACCAAAGACATTATTATGCGAGTCTGCCGTCATCATTGTCTGAGGCACGTTGGTCTTCACGTAAAGAATCGCTCCTGCTTCCAGAAGGATGTCTACCAAGACCGAGTTATTGGTGGCAGGCTCGCGATCCAGGAAAGATGCAAACCCAAGACAAGTATAGACACCCTTAAGATTAAAGGTCTCCTTCAAACTAATCGGGACACCGTGGAGCGGTCCGCAAGGCTTTCCAGTTGTCTTAATATGCTTATCCAGCTCCTTTGCTCTAGCAAGAGCCTGTGGGAACATAGTCTCCGTCAAGCAGGAGGTTACCTGTTGCGCAATGGCAGCACGCTTGCAGAAGGCCGTAGCCACGTCAATGGCACTGAGCTCTTGGGCGGCAAGCTTGTCTCGTAGCGTGGTTGCATCGGTAACCTCAGTAATTGCAAGCTCTTCTTCAGTAAGGACGCCACACTTGGAGGGAACAGCGAGGATTTCCAGCTCATTGTTGTCGACTTTGTGGAGGATCTCTGCGGAGAGTCGCCATTCAGCGGGGATTCTGGCAGCTGCTTCGGCTTGTTTGGCAGCACACTTGTCTTGCCACGTCGGATTGGTCATATTGTTCAGTCTTCAGAGGACGAGGGGTAAAAGGAGGAACAGGAATCGGATGTTCAACTGGAGATTATGGATGTTCATCCCCGCCTTTATACCTCCATCTCCAGTGGGGTGAAGGAGAGGCCAATCAACCACTTTTGCGCTCACGAAGGAGGGCTTGTCTGGCACCGGCAGTTGCACCAGCCGTGCCTTGGAGTATGAGTTCTTAATTCGAAATCGCATAAGAAAGCCCTGATCACCTTGTAGAATTGATCATTCACACAGCTACTGGGATTGACCATGGCTACACCATCCACGAATGCCGTCCAAGCGGCCATTGACCAGTACATCGATAGTCTGGCAGAGCCTCTGCGTGCGCTCAATCAAAAGGTAACTCTAGAATGTATAAAAAAGCGGCTTATTTCTCAATCAATTACAGATTCACGAAACCCCGGAGCTGGCATACGAGGAACACGTCGCCCACGACGCCATCTGCGACTTCCTGCAGTCCCAGGGTATCCCGACTACGCGCCACGCCTACGGCCTCAAGACGGCGTTCGAGGCCAAAGTCGGCAATGGAGATGGTCGCTGTGTGAACTTCAACGCCGAATATGACGCGCTCCCTGGAATTGGACATGCGTGTGGTCACAACCTCATTGCGGTTTCCAGCATCACCGGATTTCTAGCTCTGGCATTTGCGATTCGCGAATTTGGTATTTCTGGCCATGCGCAGCTCCTGGGAACCCCGGCCGAAGAAGACGGCGGCGGCAAAATCGATCTGATCAACGCGGGGGCGTACCAGAAATCGGACGTGTCTTTGATGGTGTATGGAATTTCCGTCTAAGCATAAAGTATCAGTATCAGCGGACTAACCAGCGCAGTCACCCCATGTCCGAGGAAGAGTTTAGTAAAGACGTCCTTGGGATTGCCGGCCGCTCCTCAATTGCATGCTACGACATCACAGCAGTCTATCGCGGCGTCAGCGCCCATGCGTCTGCCAGTCCATGGGAAGGAGTCAATGCGCTTGACGTTCTCGTCACGGGCTACAATGCCATCTCCATGCTGCGCCAGCAAATGAGGCCTGATGAACGAGTTCACGGGGCAATTTGCGAGGCGCCCACCGTCACGAATGCAATCCCCGAGATGACGCGCACCAAATACTCGATCCGCAGCTCGACTATGGCTGGGGCACGGGCGTTGGGAGACCGCGTACGGAAGTGTCTGGAAGCAGGCGCCCTTGCCACCGGATGTACGGTGGAGCTGGAGGAAGATCAAATCTTTGCCGATTTGGTTGTGAACGCGCCCTTATGTGAAAGCTTCCAGGAATCCATGGGCGAGCAAGGAGAACGTCTATCTGTCAATGATGGGGTTGTGATGCCGGGGTCCACCGACCAAGGAAACGTTTCGCAGCTTATCCCGGCCTTGCACGGCCTCATTGGGATCCCGGTCAGCGATGAGGCTAAGAACCACACACGGCAGTTCACGGCGGCAGCTAGCACGGACGTAGCTCATGAGAGAATGATTATTGCTGGGAAAGCCATGGCAACAACGGGGTGGAAAGTGCTGGTGGATGAGGCCTTCTACGGCAGTGTCCGCAATGCGTTTCCCGGCACTCCATACTAGTCTTGTTGGAACCGGCCAATCAGCGGTAATTGCGCTGCGGGTGCTTCCCCGGATTGAATGGCGTCAATCAGTGTATAGGATTAAAATGGAAGAAAATTAATCATAAATACATAAATACAACGATTACTCTCATTCTCTTTGACCAACCAATTGACCATTATGACATCCATCGACCCCGATACCAAACCAGGTCCCTTAGAGGACCTGAAACAAGCGACCACCGTAGGGAGCATCACCGACGTCTCCCCTGAAGAGTCACGCAGAGTACGGAGAAAGGTCGATCTGATCCTTCTGCCCATTCTTGGGTTCTGCTACTTTCTGCAGTTCCTGGATAAGCAAACACTGAGCTATGCCAGTTTGCTGGGAATGATTGACGACACACACCTAGTCGGCACGCAATTCTCATGGACAGGCTCTGTATTTTACTTTGGATTTATCTTCTGGTCCTATCCGACCATGTACTTGTCGGTGCGTTTGCCGATTGGCAAGTACCTGGGTGCTACGGTGTATGTATCTCGTCACTTCCGACATTATTCGCCCTCGTGCAGAGAAACCAAACTAACAATCGCATGCTGTAGATTCGTCTGGGCCGCTATCCTCATGTGCCACGCCGCCTGTCACAACTTCACAGGTCTGATGATCACTCGGTTCTTCCTCGGTGCATTCGAGGCATCCATCGCCCCGGGATTCTCCCTAATCACTGGCATGTGGTACACCCGACGCCAGCAGCCCCTTCGGTACGGCCTGTGGTTCGCGGGCGGCTCCATGGCCACCTTATTCGGAGGCCTGCTTTCATACGGCATCGGACATATCGACGGCGGCGCCGTAGCCTCGTGGCAATATTTGTTCCTGATCTTCGGCGCCGTCACTGCCGTATGGGGCATCGTCATGCTCATCTTCCTCCCGGATACACCAGCCAAAGCCCTCTGGCTGACCTCCGACGAGCGATCGACCACCCTGCACAACGTCATGGCTGATGGCCAGGCCGGTGCTAAGAGCCCCTACAAGTTCTCGCAGGTAGTCGAAGCCTTCCGCGACCCGGTGACCTGGTGCCTAAGTCTGTACAGCTTCTGCGTGAACATCGCCAATGGCGGTCTAACAACCTTTGGATCGCTGGTCGTGCAGGGGTTCGGATTCAAAGGTCTTGACGCCCTCTTGATCCAAATGCCCACGGGCGCCGCGCAGCTGGTATTCGTGATTGTGAGCGCCATACTGTGCTCGTCTTTCCCGAACATCCGCGCCCTGACTATGATGGCCCTTTCGCTGACCAGTCTGCTGGGCATGGTGCTTATGTATGCTCTACCGGATAGCAACCAAGCTGGCCGCATGGCGGGTTTCTGCCTCAGTCTGGCTTTCTCTGCAAACATGCCACTTGCCATGTCGCTGATTACCAGTAATGTTCGCGGCCTCACCAAGCGGGCAGTGGTTAATGCGTGTGTTTTGGTGATGTACTGTGTAGGTAATATCGTTGGCCCGCAGTTCTTCAGCGTGGATGAGGCGCCAAGGTATAAGAAGGGCATTACAGCCAGTCTGTGCGGATTTGGATTGGGGTTTTTCTGGATCCTGTGTCTGCGACTATACTTGCAGTGGCAGAATAGGAAGCGATCGGGTGAAGTGCCATTGGATATGCCGCAGGAAGCGCTGCTCCTGGAGGATCGGACTGATTGGGAGACTCCGGGGTGCCAGTATGTTCTCTAGTCTACTGCTTGTATGGTCGCATATATATACGCTTGTTTAGCTATTGCATTAGTTGTAGCAGTGCTCGACGGAAATGAGCGAACATTTGTTTATTTTTATCACCCCCCTTTTGAGCAAAAAATATTTCATACGACCCTTGCTCTTTTAGTAAGCACTCTGGATACGTATATCAATCAGTCCCTGAGAGGTGTGCACGCCGCATACTCAATATATTATTGACAGAGCTGGTCTTAGACACCGTCATACTACACACTAGGAAACCCTTTCGTACAGCTAAGATGGTTAAGTTTTTACCAAAATCGTTTCTCCAGTTAAGGCGACTTCCACAGCAATAGGCGTTGATTAGGTATCCATCCATATGCACGTTGTATACATCTCGGGCATCTCCGCTGGCGCCATTGAACCTACGTATAAGTTCGTTATCGCAGGCAACCGGCTGCCATGAATGATTAGACTAGACCGGCCCGGTGACTATGCCAATAAGCAACAATTGCGCTCGCGGGGTATAATCCAGAGGATGCAATAATGCATGGAGTTAAAAGCCGAGAGAAGCCACATGCATTTTCTCTGCTTGAAATCGAGGACAGACTCGCTTCTTTAGGGTTACTTAGGTGACTTGGTACTAAATCTACTGGGAACTACTGTCTTCCCCGAGCACAGGTCTCGCCTCCACAATTTCTTTGGGAAGTCCTCTAGCCATGAGGTAATAAACAGCTGGCCTGATTCTACACAGACTATCTAATCTAGAAGGACCTTAGATTTACCATCGTAGGACAGTGTTAAAGGAGTAACGGGGAAACTCCGACACATGGCCTGTTATGCCGGACGGACGATCTCCGGTGGCAAACGAGGTTAACACTTCCCCGCATAATGTCGATCATTTATATCTTATAAAGGTTACGGACAAGACAGTTATTTACAATAACGGGATAACACAGACAGATTTGTATACTGCCATGGCTCCCGACACAGGCTTCGGCCTGGTAATGCAGAATCCGTATCTATGCGGTGTGGCTTCGGTAGGACTCTCCTCGAGAGCAACAAAACAGTATTAACACAATCATATATTCTAGTTTTCGACCCTCGGGGGTCTGCTGTTCGGTTACGACCAAGGCGTCATCAGCGGCGTCATCACCATGGAGTCGTTCGCAGCGCTGTTTCCTCGAGTGTTCTCTGACAGCGGCTTCAAGGGCTGGTTCGTATCTACGCTTCTCTTAGGTGAGTCGACGATATCTGCACCTTGACTCAAGCTGACCCGTCTAGCTGCATGGCTTGGATCCCTGATCAACGGGCCTGTCGCCGACCGGATGGGACGAAAGCTATCCATTAACCTCGCAGTTGTCGTGTTTGTCGTTGGGTCCGCCATCCAGTGTGGCGCAGTGAATATCCCAATGCTGTTCGTTGGTAGGTGATATTATCTGAGACTCTGGACTTGGGCTGATCCTTTAGGCCGGGCAATTGCTGGGCTAGCAGTCGGTATGCTGACCATGGTGGTACCCTTGTACATCTCCGAAGTACGTCTTGATTTCAGGTTGCTGTCTTGCTGTGCTAACAGGGACAGGTCTCTATTCCTGAAATCCGCGGAGGCCTGGTTGTTGTGCAGCAACGTTGGTGACCATACCCTATCGACTGATGTCCCCAGCTAACCATCCAGTGTCGGTGACCATCGGTATCTTGATCAGCTACTGGATTGATTACGGCACCAACTACATCGGTGGCTCCCGGTGCGCCCCAGATCTTCCTTATACTGGGGGCACGACAGCGAAACCCGCCTTCGACCCATATAACGATGTCCCAGCAGGCGGCTGCACCGGCCAGTCCGAAGCTTCATGGCGTCTCCCATTAGCCATCCAAATTGTCCCTGCTGTGGTACTGGGCATTGGCATGCTTTTCTTTCCAGACTCCCCTCGCTGGCTGTTGATGAAGGAGCGCGACGATGAGGCCCTTTCGGCGCTGTCACGACTCCGTCGACAGCCTCGCAACAGCTCTCCCCTGCAGAACGAGTATCTGGAAGTCCGGGCGTCAATTATGCTTGAGAACACCTTTGCCCGGGACAGTTTTCCTAACGTATCTGGGGTTAAACTCCATGCGGCTCAGGTACGTCTGGCTTTTCTGTGGGAAGTGTGCTACTGACTTGCATGACAGTATCTATCACTATTCACCAACTGGGCACGCTTCAAGCGGCTGGCTATTGGTTGCTGCGTGATGTTCTTCCAGCAGTTCATGGGGTGCAATGGTACGTATCCCCGAACAAAATAATATATTACATTATTAATATTTGGCAGCGATGATCTACTACGCCCCCACGATATTCGGCCAGCTTGGTCTGGATGGCAACACCACGTCGCTCCTTGCCACCGGCGTCTACGGTATTGTCAACTGTCTCAGCACCCTGCCAGCTCTCTTCTTCATTGACAAAGTTGGGCGACGTGTTCTGCTCATGGCCGGTGCTACCGGTACTTGCATCTCGCTGGTCATCGTAGGTGGCATCCTCGGGGGCTACGGCGCCAGCTTGGTGGATCACAAGTCTGCTGGCTGGGCTGGCATTGCCTTTATTTATATCTACGACATCAACTTCTCGTACTCGTTTGGTAAGTCTGGCTCTGGCAATGGTAGAACTCCATGCTGATGACAGTGTAACAGCCCCTATCGGGTGGGTTCTGCCCTCCGAAATATTCAATCTGTCCATTCGCTCCAAAGCCATCTCGATAACCACGTCCGCCACCTGGATGTGCAACTTGTGAGTGTGCATATTCTTGATAAAGTTCTTCTATCCCTAACGCGCACAGCATCATTGGCCTTGTCACACCAGATATGCTGGAGTCAATCTCCTGGGGAACCTACATCTTCTTTGCAGCTTTTTGCCTCCTGGCCCTAGCGTTTACATTCTTCTGTATTCCGGAAACCCGAGGCAAGGTATGTATTCTATACCATTTTACTGGGCGATCTGACAAGCATTTCCCAGACCCTTGAAGATATGGACCTCATCTTTGGAGATACGGCAGCCCACGAGGAGAAGCAGCGTATCAAGCATATTGAAGGAGAGCTGCGTGGGATCCCTGTTGATCTCAATGAAGATCTGAAGCCAGCAGACGAGCATACCGAGATTGTAGATTAAATGGGAAATAGTTATGATATCCCGGGGTTACCAGGCTGGTATGCCGAGAGGAAGGATCAATGTACACGCCAGGTCCCGCCTCGACTCACAATCGTGTCTACTGCTGGAAACATAAGAGGACGATGATGCCTCAGATACGGACCTAGTAAATCCTTGCCAACAAGGTGGAAATGTACTGCTATATTGTCCCAACTGTGTCAACGTAATCCACAAGTCGTGATGTCCTGTGCGCCCAAGTATTCGATCCGGAAGAGACTGGTTTATATTCGTTTAATACTGGAAAGAGTTTCTAGAATCCGGAATAACATAGCTCTGCCCGACTGTAATTGTGTCTTATTGCTAAGGCCTATATCCATTTTACTCTATTTGACATGTAACTAGGCCGTTTCTCTGTGGGAAACAACAGCCGCGGCACTGGTCTTCTCGTTGCGATAAATCTCCTCCTGCTCGCGATCATACTCCTCCGCAAACTTCCGTCCGTAGAGACCGATCTTGTACCAGGGAAGACTGAACATCTTGTCGATGGTCTCGAGGCTGCGACCGGCGGCTTCGGGCACAAACAACCAAACCCAAATGGCACCAATAATGGAAACGACGCCAAAGAAGTAAAAGGTTCCATGAGGGCCGAGACCACCGTCGACGAGCAGCATCTCAGGCAGGGCGCGGTTGACGGCATACTGGCAGACAAAGTGCATGGCCATTGTGATGGACGAGCAGATACCGCGGATGCGGAGAGGAAACAGCTCAGATGACAGCAAGTATTGACCGCTGTTCCATCCAAGTGCCCATCCAACACCGGAGAGGTAGATGAAGACAATGGCACCGGTCGAGGCACGGCTCTGCGATTTGCTGGGTTCAAAGTCGGGGTTGTTGGCGATGGGGATGAGGTTGAGGAAGATTGCAATATAGAACATGGCAACGGTCTGTAATGCAATGCCAATTATAAGAGCACGTTTACGGCCCGCCATATCGATCAGGAAGAGTGCGCATATGATAGCGGCGACCAGCTTCACGACCCCAAAGACGACAGTAGAGAACAGAGACTGTTCCTGGCCAGTGATGCCGACGAGTGTAAACAAGTCGGGGGCGTACACAGTGATAGCAGAGCCGCCAGACCAGCAAGCCATGTTCTGGGCCAGATTCGTGAGAAACAGACGGTAGGAGTTCTGCTTGATGGCAAACAGCTCCTTGAACAATCCCTTCCAGCCCATGCCAGCAGTGGCCTCCATCTCCTCCTGGAAGGCAACATCCATTTCAGAGATCTCGTTCAGGACGTAGGGGTGGTCGGCGGGCAGGCCACGGAACTTGCAGAGAGTTTCCAGTGCCTTCTCACGCTTGCCTCGTTTGATATAGTAACGAGGGGACTCTAGCTGCAGGAAGGTGAGGAGCAGGGTGATCCCGGCAAACATGAGGTGGAGCGACGTGGGCACAGCCTGGAAGAGACAGTTTAGTAGAATTAGAGCAGCAGAAGTTGAAGCGACTTACCCATCGGTTGAAAGTGTCTGCCATGTGAAGCTCGGCACCCCAGTTGGCAAAGTACGCCAGCATAATACCACTGCTCAACATTAACACGGGCAGATAAAAAGCAGAATTGCATGAACTCACAGGTATACCGCGCCAGTAAACATACAAGTGCAGAGGCCGCGGATCGGGGCAGGGGAGATTTCAGAGAGATAGATGGGCCCGACAACACAGGTCTGCCCTATACCGAGACCAGCAACGAACCGGCCCGCGTAGACGGCGTCCATGTTGCCGTTGTTCCCAATAAAGATCCCAATGCCCAGGATCCACAGACAGCACAGCTGGCGAGTGGCCCAGACACGGCCGATGCGATCGCAGACGACAAAGGCACTGCATTCAATCAGTCAACGGCGACAAAATACTGCAAAAGCAAGGCTTACAGCAGAGCACCGGCGATGCTGCCGAGCTGGACCATGGATGAGACAGTGCCCTTCACGCTGGCCAGCGCAGCCTCGTCGAGATCATCGATGCCGAGAGACAGCTTGAAAGCCTGGGAGTTGAAGACGCCGGTAATAAGACCCTCATCGACACCACGGGCGGCACCGAGGAGCCCAAAGGCAAAGACGGCGAACCAGAGCTTGAAGTTCAGGGTCTCCTTGGGCAGTCCGCCCGTGTTGAACTTGAACACATTGATAGCAGAGCCCCCGGCCATGGCGAAGTCTGTTGTTCACGGTTTCTCGTCGAGGAGTGTTCCGTACAGAAGCAGGCGTTGCGGGGGAGGGGGCTTTTATAGCCCTAAACCATGCGCCAACCACCGACAAACAAACACCGATAGCGGGCCAGACATGTCAGATATATGCCTCATGTTGGTCCAGAGGGTTTCCCAAAACCCCGGCTTGGAATTTTCTCCGACATCATTCGCCCTGGAAGGCCAGTCGAGTCAAAGCGTACTCCACGCCAAGGGCCGAAGCATCGCCCTTCCCTTGGCTGGGGCGGCCTTGGACCAGTGGCTGCCTATCAATCTTGTTCATTTCCCCAGGTTCCAAACCCCGCGGAGAATGGCTGAGTCCCTTGTTCCAATCCACTTCAGACTATTGCCAAGAACTAGTCCGTCGTTGGCTTACGCGGGGAAATGCCAGGACGGGCACTGGAGGAAGATTTTGTGATGAGCCCCGAAAAGAGACAACAGAACAGAAGACACCGAGATAAGCCCAACGGCCAGGGAAGTGAGGCCAGGGTTCATACCAAATAAGCACCGAAAGTCGGCAGCCGAGCAGTAAGGGTTGTCTTCCCTGGAAGAATGGGACAAGCTCTCTCGGCCCTGTCCCCAGGCCTTGGCCCCGATGGTCTCAGACTCCCAATGCTCGGCACTGGTGAACTCTTTTCTGTTGCCACTGGGCAGGCAAGGAGCGTCCCCGCGTGGTGTCCTAAAGATGCAGTTTCGATCGACCCGATATGTAACCATCCACGCCAAATTCTCGCCAAACGACGTGCCGCCGGTGACATCCCACCAGAAATCAGACATCCGGAGTTCCTCCGCCCTCCAGATCAGCCAAACCTTCTCCAAGATTGAGACAATGAGAAGAGGGGGTGCATGTGGAGCCCAATCCCTCGTCCGCGGGCCACAACCCACTTGGTGTTTATCATTGGATGCTGTACACGGCACTCAGTCTTGGCTATCTTGGCCAGCTTTCCAGCATCAGCCCATGTGCAATCCCTTGCGTAACAGGAATCGAGACCGCTTGGCACCGAGCGTCTGCTGGAGCTCCTTCCAAGGCGCCAAGTGCCAAGTGCCTGACAAGATCAGAGATTGCGCCTTGGCCGCGCGAATGGCGGTGCCATGGATGCCACGCCAATGGCAAGAAAGCTTCTGCTCAGTGGCTTGGCCGTGACTTTCTGCCTCTCTGAGGGACATTTATACGAGGTTCTATGCGTGGGAAGTATCTGTAAAGGGTATTTGATGCGAGCTCCAGGGGAATTCAATATTGTTACGCGCCAAATCGAGACTTCGCGAACGATTCACGGATCGGACATTCACCCACCGACTGCTTGCTCTGTCCATGTTAGGGGACCAGCAAAAACTTGTAAATATAGCGATGTCTATTTCTGTAAGCCTCTGCATGGTCCGTTCTTTCGAGCTGTTACACTCTGCCCGATGCGAGAGATGCTTGGGGATATATATGCCTAATCGTCAACAGTTATTTATATATATCTCCCCCCGCCCATTCCTCCATATGTGGAGCAGTAGGCCAAGGTCTAGCAGAGACTACACTTCGGTGCTTTTCGGCTTGCCCTCGCAGTATTCAAATGGCGCCATTTGTCTATACGTCGATTTTGACGTCTGCAACCGCGTATTGCGCGGAGTGGAACAGCGCCATTCCTATCATTCTGCTCCAGTACGTTGGACGTGATTCAGCGAGCTTACTAGGTTAATATAACAAAACCCCTTTTACTGCTCACTATATTATATTTAGCATCTGCCTGCACGAGCCTTGTTTAATGACCGTGATCAATAATCTAGATCCACATACAGCACTGAATATAAACAAGATCTTGCAATGAGCTAAATCCCTTCTCCATGGAAAACAGAAACTAAAATGAACTTCTCAATCCAACCGATCAAGCATAGCACTCTCGCATTGGGATGCCCATGTCTAATTGACGTAGGTTTATTTCAGCTCTCCGTCCCCGACACAGCGCTTCAGAGGATAGGAGTCACCCAAGCAGGTGGTCACCACGCCCTTCACCCAGGACAAGGAGTTCTCCCCGTATGAGTAGGTATCATGCGTAAAAGAATCCGCCTGATAGTACTCATACTGCCCACTTCCGGGCTGTCCGTTGAAAACATATCCCTTTTTGCGCAGGGTCAACGGGTTGCTGACGATGGCGCCCCATCTGTTCTCCGGAATTGTCATGGTGACCGTGCCGGTGAGGGTTGCAGTCTCGGTATACGAAACATCGATACTGTAGCCGACTTGTAGGAATTTCTCGACGGTTGCCTGGAACGACGACCCAACGGTGATGCCGTTGGCGACCATCTGGCCCTGTGCCATAGCGACGGTGGCTTCGGCCTCGTTGGCGTGGACGATGGTGGACATTGAGATGTCCCAGCCGAGGAATTCTTCGTCAGGAAGGGGGATGATGAACTGGGCACCGTCGCGCTTTCTCAGACGGCTCGAGGGAGCGGAATGGTCTTTCCCAGTTTCAATGAAGCTCGGAAGAGAGTTGGTAGGTGGCGAGAGAGAGACACCAGGTAAGTGGGCGCCCAGGTCTCTCTTATCGACGGTCTTCGAGGTACCATCGTGTAGGAGGAGAATGGCTTTGTCGGAGGGCAGTGCACTGCCAAGCGCGCCGCCAGAACAGAGGGAAGCAAAAACGAGAAATGTCGCCTTCATGTTGATTGTCTTGGGATGTTTGCTGAAGAGCAAGTGGATGTAAGGATGGTGGAAGACGAAGTGGCCAGGAATGACAGGAAGCTTTATTTAGTGTACGGCAGCGGATTGAACTGCTCAGAAGTGCTCGAGAAACGAGGTGTCTATCTGCCTTTGACCAGGCGTGGTTCAATGAGTATTGAGTACCCATCTGGTTGATGGCTGAAGGATTGGCGTGTCTCACCTTGACATAACTCCGAAGAGTCGCCGTGAGTCTATACCCAAGGTGGCGCCAGAGGAGGCCATAGTGGAGATGCATGACGATAGCTTAATACATTTAACTTCCGGCTAGGGTTGTCAAGGATAAACGTCTCGTAGATCATCACGCGTGGGCCCGTCAAGTGAAACTCCAACGGCGTAGATCCGCATTGATGTGATCCTTAGCTGCGCACTGCAGGTCCAAATAGGTGCGGTTCACGAGGATCTTGAAACAGAAGAACCGAATGACAGCCACGCAGCTTGTTCTAGTGGTCTTACTGGCTAGCCACCCGGGTGCCTGAGGAGAGTGGACTGCTCTTCAGCCAGGCTCTGGACCCTAACGGCGGAAGAAAGTCCCGCAATTCACAATGAAGGATGAGACATGTCCCACTTGGAGCTGCTTTCCAGGACGAGAAGAGCAATAATCAGGGTCCTCCGGAGTACACTCGGAGAATCCTCAAAGTCCTTGTCTGGGATTGTCTCACTCTAATAAATTGCATGAGTGCGACGTGGGCTTCTGGTATACAGACGCCTGGTTTATACGCAATCAACTATTTTTCGAGACCCTTTAAGTGCTGCTTCCCTGGCCTTCAAATTACAACCACGGTCCCAGCCTTTGACACTCGCTTTGAGAATTATCCCTTCGTCATGAAGTTCACATCTCATTCACTCATATTTGCTGCTCTTGCTGCTGGGTAAGCTATTCTACCTACTGATGAGTTGATAGAAGCGCTAACTGGTCCCAGCGTTGTAGCAGACCTCCATACTCAAGGCGTTTGCATTGATACCCCTGGCGACGGAGTGGTGGGTCGCTCCTGTGTAGCATTCTTTATAAAAAGACACGATTGACTTTTATAGGAGGTTTACAACAGGGACGCAACGGAGAAGGCCTGCGAGGCTTATAAAAACCGAAACACCGGAAGCGAGCAATGGGATACGTGCCCTGATTGTGCAGTTCTCAACGAGAAGGATCTGCTGTACTACTGCGAGTCCAAAGACGGCCATATCGGAGGAGACGAATTGAACTATTACTGCACGCAAAACGGCGCCGGAGACAGTGTTGCATGGTAGGGGTGGGAGGAGAATACCGGCTGTATGGAATTCCATATCCGATGCATCAGTTTTCCTCCAGAGGATCATAACATGGGTAGAATAGCTGCACGAATACCCCACCCACAATGAACCACGTATAGTAGATCCATGACTTTCCAGGTGTCCAAATCCATACTATTCGAGACAGTCGCGTTGATACTGTGAGGTTCCCACCCCTTGCATGGCTTCCCACATTCTCTGGGTGGCGAGGATGGGTTGGACATGCCTCTACCCGTTACTCTCCCTTGTAAATGGACCTGCGCAGGAAGGAGTCTATGTATTGGTTCGGATGTCGGAATTCGAGTATCACAATGGCGGGCTGAAGGGGCAACTTGGAATTGGACAAAATCCCGCCATGGAAGGTCACCCGCTGCTTGACGCTTCAAATCCGTGCAAGGTTGGGCTTATACGAGTTGAAGGGTGGGCTACATATGGCCTGGCAAGACCGGTTGAAGAGAGTTGGCAAAGGTGGTCGATGGCCCCGTTCTTCTCCTACTCCAGCTTCCCCAGTCTTCCGGCTCGCAGTACTCTGGCGTCGCTATCTTTGTTACTCAGCTTATAGCTGCGACTGATATTACACGCCTTAATGCTGGTTCCAGAAATAGTAGATGTAATAACCGACTGACAGATTTTTGTTCAGGTTGAGTACTAAATTGTCGCTTCTCTCGCTATTCCTAACCTCTGGCACAAATAGCAGTTGTAGGTTGAATACTGTCTGCGCGGCAAGGCTGGGTGAATCATTCTGTCGCTCCTTGAACTCGACCATCGGATCTCTTGAGGAGTATATGTTGAAATTCGTGTAGGTTCCGAAAGACGCTGCAAATTATACGAACAGAAAGAGTGGGCGACTTAGGGTTTATGACGGAAAATATCTTCCTGCACTCCACTCGGCGGGCGTCCAAACAAGAGCGGAAGATATATTCCGCTGCCAAAGCAAGCCTCCAGTGAATTTCCCAAGCAATTATATGACGTCCGCCAACCCCAACCTATACCCGCATTGTGACTTTTGTGGGAAATTCCAGTGGGGCGTCAACGTGGTGCTGCGATGATTGAGCCCGCAACTCTGGCTATCGACCCTCTGGAGGCTTGCCAAGCGGAACCAGAGTCTTTTTTTTTCTCCAGCCGGCACGATATAGTAGCGATTAATTGGGCTGTGCGAGTCTCCAACCCCAGCCAGGCCCCAGGTGGAGATTGGTTCGTGAAATCTCTCTGCTGTGCAGTTTACCGGGGTAAATTGGGGATAATCATCGCCAATATGCCAAGAGATCCGAGTATAAATTCAGGCACACGACGCGTTCCTCTCGGTCTCGATTTTTAGTGCGTCAATGAAAGGCAGTCTTCTTGTCCTCTCAGCCTGGTCGTCTTCTTTTACCCTGTCCCGTGAAACATGCTGGACGTCAAGGCGCTGGTGGCTGTAGTGGCCACTCTCTGCTCAGTGACGCACGCCACTCCGCAAGACGTGTACCATGGCAATGTTGTCCAGAGTGATACATTCTTCTACGGTCAAAGTCCCCCGGTATATCCGACCCCGGAGATCACTGGGATCGGGGACTGGGATGAGGCGCTCTCCAAAGCACAGGCGATGGTAGGCATGATGACACTGACTGAGAAAGTCAACCTCACTGGTGGTTATGAGAATACCACCAGTAGTTGCTCTGGTAAAGTCCGCGCGATACCACGCCTTGGCTTCCCGGGAATGTGCTTGCAGGATGGCCCAGCTGGAGTTAAAGGTGCCGAGGGAGTCAATGGATATCCAGCTGGCCTGCATATTGGTGCGAGGTACATTTGCTTGAACAGCCACCCTCCCCCCATACCCCATGATATAATATCGAGGCGAGTGCTAATACTTCACAAGCTGGAACAAAGCCAACGCATATGAACGGGCAAGGGCTATGGCAGGCGAATTCAAAAGAAAAGGGGCTACTCTGAGTCTGGGACCGGCGGTATTAGGGCCACTGGGTAAGATCCCTCATGGGGGACGAAACTGGGAGGGCTTCGGAGTCGACCCATACCTCAGCGGCATTCTTGGAGCTGAGTCCGTCAGAGCTACCCAGGACGAGGGCATAATCTCATGTACCAAGGTAGAACACGCTCCTGGAATTCAGACTCTTATCACATGGTGTATTGGCTGACTGCTCTAGCACTTTGTGGGCAACGAGCAAGAGACACACCGATTCCAGAACATAGATCGAAAGAACAACCACACTATTGAGACATTGTCGTCCAACATTGACGACAAGACCATGCACGAAATATACATGTGGGCCTTTGCAGACGCCATCCATGCTGGGACGGCGAGTATAAGTAAGTGATGCCTGCCACGCCAGACTTCTTGATGGCTGATCGGATGTCCCTAGTGTGCTCGTACCAGCGCGTGAACAACAGCTACGCATGTCACAACAGCAAGGCCATGAATGGTCTCCTCAAGACAGAGTTGGGATTCCAGGGCTTCATTCTCAGTGATTGGGAGGCCCAGAAAGCAGGAGTTTCCAGTGCACTGGCCGGCCTTGACATGACGATGCCTCTCGGGGAGACATATTGGGGTTCACATCTAGTCCAGGCTGTCCACAACGGCTCAGTTCCCGAGTCACACATTGACGACATGGCTACCAGAATCATCGCCGCCTGGTACTATAGCCGACAGGATGGCACCGGCCTTCCACCGGTTGGAGCGGGCTTTCCTGCAGACCTACTGGCACCACATGAATTCGTAAACGCTCGGGACCCCGACGACGCAGCCATCCTAATGGACGCAGCCATCGAGGGCCATGTCTTGGTGAAAAACGACGGGCAAGCTCTGCCATTGTTGAAGCCGCGCATGCTCGCCGTCTATGGATACGATGCGAAGACACCCGGACGCAACAACCCAGAAAACGGGTTCGGCGACTGGATGCTCGGGTTTGAGGCACACGATTACCAGCAAGTGAACTGCGGTGACTTTGGGACAAATCTAGGCCCGTGTCCTCCCTACTTCACCCCGTTCGCGAACGGGACGTTAATGGGTGGCGGAGGGTCCGGTGCCATTGCCCCCTTCTACGTCGAAGGCCCTCTTGAAGCCCTGCAGGCACGAGCTCGCCGAGAGAACACACAGCTGTTCTGGGACGTCGAGACGCGCAATTCCAACAGCACCGTGCCAGGGGCAGCTGAGGCATGCCTGGTCTTCATCAATTCCTTTTCCTCCGAGGCCCGCAACCGGTTGAGCCTCCGCGACGACTTTTCAGACGCTCTGGTGCTGAATATCGCCGCGCAATGCAGCAACACCATTGTCGTTGTCCACACCGCTGGAATCCGCTTGGTGGACCAGTGGATCGAGCACCCGAATGTCACCGCGGCGATCATCGCGCACCTCCCAGGCCAGGACTCAGGCGAGGCCATCACTCGCATTCTATACGGCGACGTGAGCCCCAGTGGGAAGCTCACCTATACCATTGCTCGGAATGAGTCGGACTACGGCTCGCTTCTCAAACCAGCTACGTCTAGCGGCTGGGATCGGTACTTCCCTCAGGACAATTTCACCGAGGGCCCCTATATTGACTATCGAGCCTTTGACCAGCGCGGGATTGAGCCGCGCTTCGAGTTCGGGTTCGGACTTACTTACACGACGTTTGAATACTCCAACCTGGCAATCCACCGGGCTGCGGACGCCTCGAATCTATCTGTTTTCCCTGTCGATCCAATAGTCCCCGGAGGTCACGCAGATCTCTGGGATACTGTGGCCGTGGTGACCGCCGATGTGACGAATAGTGGAGACATTGAGGCAGCTGAAGTTGCTCAGCTCTATCTCGGGATTCCTGGCGAAGATCAGCCACCAAGGCAGCTGCGTGGATTCGAAAAGGCTGTAGTCCGCCCAGGCGAGACCAAGACTCTTGAATTCGAGCTCCGTCGACGAGATCTCAGTGTCTGGGACGTGACAGCACAGCAGTGGAGGCTGCTAACGGAATCCGAGTACCGCGTGTTTGTCGGTGCTAGCTCAACGCAATTGAATCTGAATGGGACCTTTGTGCTGTAGACTGTGTTCGAGGGCACCGTCTAGCTGTCAAATGGATGTATTTATTTATTTACCTTGAGCCCTCGCAGAAAGTTATTTCTAAACCTCATCCACGAGTCACAGAACTTGGTCTAGTGGTGAAAACAGCAAGGAAAGCGATGTGCAGGACGTAATTACAACTAATGTAAGGACTGACTACGGACTTGTGAAACTAACTCTGAAAATAGTAGACAGGAACAGCTATTTCTATCTATCCATAGCAGTAATCAATGAAAATGCAGAAAGTAGACCGAGTTGCAGACTGCAGGGATGTCCATACAAGCCGAGTCATGTCGCACAAGGCTCAGCATTCAGGAACTTGTCGATCCACATTCATCGGGCAGATCGATGACTAGTTCGGATGATCATATCAGCTCACAGACACGAAGGAAATCCTGCTCCTCACATTCTCTCTCTTGGCCATATCACTCCTTGGATCGTGGTAGTGCCGGATGTGGCTGGCTGAGCAAGGGGCGCGTGTCTATCGAGATGGTTAAATA
Source organism: Aspergillus sp. PA3604 (assembly GCA_023624935.1). Lineage (NCBI taxonomy): Eukaryota > Fungi > Ascomycota > Eurotiomycetes > Eurotiales > Aspergillaceae > Aspergillus > Aspergillus sp. PA3604. The sequence continues at coordinate 179,074 of JAMABJ010000038.1, forward strand.
CAGCTTTCTGGCCGTCTGCAGCATCGCCAAGCATCATCCACTCGAGCATCGACTTGCAACATGTTGTACCATCCTCTCAAGTCCCTGGTGGCCGCACTGGCCTTCGGCGTTGCCACCACGTCCGCAGCGAGCTCGCAGGCGATCAAGAGCCGTCGTCTCACCGAGTATCTGATGCCGGTCACTCAGCAGACGCATGAACCTGCTCGCGTGCCCAACACAAACTTCGTGCTGCTGACCCAGATGTCAAGCAGCGAGCTTGTCAAGATCGAGCTCGATGAAGCCACCGAGGACCCCATCGCCTACCAGTCGTTCCCCATTGGCAAGAACAGCAGTTCCATGCTTCATGGTGCCTGGCCGTCTGCGAAACACCCCGGCCTGATGTGGCTGTCCTTGCAAGGCGACAACAAGCTGCTCCTCATCGACCCCGGCAAAGAGCTCTCGAGTCCACCGCAGATCAAACACACCATCGACATCCCCAAGCCCGGCAACGGCCCTCACTGCGTGTTTGAGATTGGCGACCGTGTCTGGGCTGGTCTCAAGGACGCCTCCCCGCAAAACGGCCAGTACTATGCCTTCTCTGCCGACCTCCGCAACTCCTCCGACTACAAGCTGTACCAGTCTCTCAGCAGCCCTGTGTTCATCAGAGAGGAGCCAACGACCGGCTTGATCTACGTCACTCAAGACTGGGGCTCGTCCATCATGCGCATCGACCTCGCCACCGACGAGACAACCCAGCTGCCAATCCCCCCCAGCGTCGGCAACACCGCTGTTGGCATGACGTCCGCCACCGGTGCCCTGAGTGGTGTCTGGTTCACTCTCGCCGGAAATGCCACCGGCGGCACCGGCACCTTCGGCCATATCGGCGCGGATGGAGAGATCAAGTTCTTCTCTCTTCGACAAAAGGTTCTCGGCGGCAATGCTGCCTTGCTCCACGTCGCGGATGCGTCGACAAAGGACGAGCCGGCTCTGTGGCTCCTGTCCACCTCGCTGCTCAGCTCTGAGTCGCCCGATGCCCTAATCCACGTTACCTTTGACCAGTCAGGTTCCACTATCAAGGGCGAGGAGTATATCTCACTGCAAACTCAGAATGCTAAGGCTCACCGTGTGCTGGTCTTGGATTCGTCTGTTTTGGTTTCGGAGCTTAACACCTTCACCCTCGCGCAGCTCAAGTACGAAAATACCGTTGCAGGGCAGTGGCTGCCATCTAAGGTTGTCAGCGACAGCAAGGTTTACGATGAGGCTGGCTAAAGTGCTAGATTTTAGTACTGGGTGTATCGATATATTAGACACATACATACCTACTCGTACTGGTATTAATATAATATTACCCGGACCAGCCAGAACTTCAACACTAGCCTACCTAGCCTTGCGCAAAGGCCGTGCTGCTGAAGGCCGCAGCTGACGTGAGCAGCCTTTCAAGGTACATGAGAGCCTGGCAATAAAGGTTAAGACCTTATCTAGACAAAGTAAGAAGGGAGTAGCTAAGTCACTATATTCGGTTTATGTGGATTAGCACCTCGTGAATCACCCAATGACTATCATTGAACAATAATAAGATTTGAGAGAGTAAACTGTATATAAAGCGTCTGTATCAGTACTGTTTAAAAGATACCCGACTACTTCTATAGAAGTTGCAGTTATCTAATCTCGATGTATTTTGACCCTGTAATGTCCAGGCTCATGGATATTGACATACCTCAGGCCCGTTTATAGAGTAGCTGGCATAGCCCTTGCCCGTTGCTCTCGAGAAAGGTTTAAAGAAGCTTAAAGTTTCTCCTGTATAGCCCCTTAGGGGTGAATATTCCTTTGAGCAAACTGAAAATACTACGCTGCAGCTCAAGTGCGAGGCTAGTCCTTGTGTAGAGCTTCCACAGTAAGTACAGTAGTAGTCTGTGCCCAGAGCCTAGTCATGTGCGGCCACATTGCATATTGTTCCTTGAAAGTTCTGTTTATGGAGGTGCGAAGGGGTGCTTCTATTCCGCACGCTTCAGGTCCAGCAAGTAGATTCTTGATATCGATTAATCTTGAAGAGTCAAGCTGTCGCCAAAATGGGGCTTGACCAGAGGTGACGACTACCTAACCCTGATTGGCCATTGTTGATGACTAAGCTGCGAGATTGAATCCAAGGTTTGACCTCCTCGCTCCTGGCTGTACATGGGCTTTCTAGCTACCTAGGGGCTTTGTCTGGACCCTAAATAGGGATTCCTGATCCGTATAATCGTCTACCAGCTGATGGCTGGAATGCGAAGCTATTGTCGGACGAGCGAGGTGCTGATTGTCGATTAGTAAGATACATAGCCTCACTAGTCATATGTGACCTGTTAACCATCTTACCCCGCAGGCGAGTCCGGAGAGCGGCAATTCACGCTGCACTTTCCCAGTCTCTCATGTTCCACTAGCGTTCGCATATCCAGCAGCATGGCAGATCCTTTATCAATTGCTACCGGGGTGGTTGCCCTCTCCGGAGTTGCTCTCCAGGCTGGCAAATCATTGCTTCAGACGATCGAAAGTATCCGAAACTCCAAGCGCGCCGCCAGAGAACTCCGAGATGAGGTCGAGGCCCTCCTGCAGACCCTCGAGGTCCTTAAAAACGTGGTCAAGGGATATGAGACCGAGCTTTCGGCTTTGAAGCTACCTTTACAGCGATGCGCCGTCGCCTGCAAGGAGCTAGGTGAATTGATCAGCCAATGTGTCAAGCACTCAGACGGGGAAAGGACAAGCTTGCGAGATTGGACTAAGCTTCAATACTTGGGTGATGACATTTCGAATTATAAGAATGTGCTCGCCAACTACAAGGCAACTATCAATATTGCCCTTGGGGGTGCGACTTTGTAAGTTATAATATTGTTGTCTAATTATACATAGACCCTAACCTGTTTTTTTTATCAGCCAGTCTATTGCTGTTACTCGCGAGATGCTCCAGAACTACAAGGACATGATACATGATACTACCTCAGATCTTGAGGACCGACTGAGCGAAATCGAACAGAAACGAACTACTAGCTATTCCTCCGAAGAACTAGCCACAACTATTAACCATGAAGAATTACGACAAATAGAAGAAGAAAAGCAGAGTACAACAGACTGCCTTCAGATCTGTAGACAAGTCTCAGGGTATATCGAGCAGTATCAATTAAAATGCCAGGATAAAACAGAAGGACCTGCTAGCTCATCACCTCACGAGAACACAACAACTGCAAAGCCCAATTCTAGTATATCTCAGCAAATAGCTCAAGGCTATTTGAATACCTGCCTTCAGAATATGAATGCAGCATCGGCTCGGCTTCAGCAACATTTCAGTCAATTGGAGGCGAATTTGCAGAGCAACGGGAGCCGAGCAATGTCCAACCAGGTTACTGACGACCTTCAAAAAATCATGGAAGAGAAAGAGACAATTACTCAATGTCTGAATATTTGCGCAGACGCCTCGAGTCTATCTGAGAGCTCTCGGGTCAATATTTTTGAAGACGTGGCTTCTCTGGATGACTCCCAACAAGTGCTAGTGTCGACTATTGGCGATTTATTGAACGCTAAACGGATTAATACTGGAATGAGGTCACTGCAAGTGCTTGGTCAAATGTCCGATGACACGCTACAGCATTTGTCTCTTCGCCATAATCACCAGGGTGATAACGTGGTGAATGTGAATGGGAAAGAGGGTACTGATTTTCAAAGTCGACACGGCACAGGTCGATCCCTCTGGAACGAGAAGTCTGGACAGAAATCAGGCAGCTTTCGTTCGGCGCCATAAATATTCATCACTTTCATTCGGATCAGACATCAATATTTGACGACTAGCCTCTCAGGCTTTTGAATGGAATTCGGAGTTATTTGTCTGTCCCTAGCAAGCCTAGGGTCACGTTGGCCAGATACCTGAACCCTCAGCTATACCCCGAGAGGGATACATTGGGGATATTGTAACAAGCTGTATAGGATGGATTATTATCTAGTAATTTAGGGCCTAGGAGTTCAATTCGGGTTCATGATGAATAGCCATGTTGCAGACGCGCTCGTTGTCCACACTGATCCACATAGCGGTGATAAGAAATGAACGAAGCCAAAAGAGTAGAATATACGGACATGCAGAAACGAGATTATATGACTCAGGAAAACATACAGTAGCAGCGAATACATCAAACGGAAGTAAAATGCGGCAAAAGATATATTCAAGGTAGCTAGATGGGCGCGTAAGAGAGCAGTAGCTAGAGAATGGCGGATCAAAGATGAAGGATAAAGCGAAGTAGGTACATAAGAATAAATCGAATGGGAGAGAAAACAAGAAAGAATGAATTCAAAATGAAATTAGGGAAGTCAAAAGGACAAGGTTACCGCAAGGAAACTCAAGTCCGGGCATTTAAGGGTTCCGGGCAGACCTCCAGGTTTGAAGTCATATCCTCCGTTGTTCAAGGGCATGTTTGATATGATCCACGGACTCCTCGTGCAGCCCTAAGCGCAAGCGCCGACTCGTTCAAGCAGGAATTAAGACTAAAAGTTCACCGAGTATGTCTGCTCTGAAACATCACATCAAGATATATATAAACAACGACGCCTAATCCTTTTCAAACCTATTTTTGATGTCCTTGTTATGTGCATCAATTCCCTCCTTATCGGATTTACTGCTTAATCCACCACTTTCAGTATTAGGGCCCTCTCGGTAATTCCTAAGGCTGTAGTATTCTTGGTGTTCTTTACTGCCGTTGATTGCTGTAGATAACTCAGGATATTCTATTAAATATTAATTTTCTGGATGTACCCTACCTGGAGAAACCTGGAATCTAACCTTTAGATGCTTGATCTTTTCTTCCACTGTTTTTCCCCTCAGCTGAGTCACTGCTGCTTGGTTTTTCAATCCCACTTTCTTTCTCTCCTCCGAAATTACTGTAACGGCGAACGGATTGAGCAATGGAAGCTCTATGTTTCGAGAAAGGGAAACAGACTCGGAGGTATGTTACTGTTGGATATAGTTGGCGTATATTATGCATCTCTGGTAGCAATCTGTCCTGGATGCCGCGATATAAGAGAGCGTTTGACGATGTTTCAAATTCAAAACTTGCTCCCACAGTATCAGGTACTCCTTATAAAGGTCCATCTGTGGCAAATGGTATCCTATCCTATGGAGCTAAGAGACGACTGCTAACAGAATACGGTAATATAAGGTTAATGTCGACGTAGTTCTTAAATAACAAAGTAGATAAAAAAAGAACTTCCCATAATAACTTATCTTTGAGGCGAGCATCCCAGTCGCAGTCTACTGGCTAAGGCCACGTTAACCATGGACCAGGCTCTTGGCCAGATGGGTAGCGTCGTGACTGGGTCATAATAAGGCAATACGTCGTGATGACGGTTATGCCTCTGCTTGCCGAGAGTGACCTCACTCTCCTCTTTTCTCATTCTCATGATTACAAATAATTATTCTTTCTTTCTCTCCATCTGCCTTACCTCTTATACATATCATCACTTATCAGCATGGATACTCCGCCTGAACCACTCCCCGCTTGCGGGCTATTGGGACGTGGGATCACTCTCTTTCCGGGTATCACTGATCTCTCATTTATTATTGACCCAGACGAGCTGATTATACATCAGGTTCTAATTTATTCGACTATCGAGAAATTTTGGGGGCGGCTGGAAAAAGCCAGCTTCTAAATTTCAGCTTCAACAATGAAGCGGCTAGAGTTCCAGTAACAAATAAGCAATTTCTAGTTCCCGAAGGTGTCTTCATCATCCCTGGGGGAACAGACATTATTGCTGAAGATTTATTTTGCACGACTGGAGACGCCTTAGCAAATGATCTGGCAACAAATCCATCATTGGGTCTTCGGTATTTGGGCATCTCGGAGGAAGGGGACGGTAAATTTGGTCACAGGGTATCTTTCAATGCTAAATATCTATTTGGCCTCTGGAGCATCGGTAATATCGGTTATACTGCCCAGTATGACGTGCAAAACCTGGAAAGAGCCATCAACGCAGACTTCATCCGGACCGCACGGGAACTTCCGTACTGGGACGAGAATGATGCTTCAGCACGAGATGCATATGCAGGGTTTTTTGCAACATGGGGCACACATGTTATCACGGGCTGTTGTTCTGGGGCCCGGTACCACCTCCAGATCACAAGGCCTGACGCATCTGACGAATCGAAAAAGAACTTCCGCGAACATATCCAAACAGAGTATAGCTCGGTTATGGGTGTTAAAGGGGGGACAGAAGACACAGCCCAATATAGAGAATACTTAGGCCGACATGAGAGTAAATGCTCTGTCAGAGGGGGAAACCCACAGCTAAAGAGAAACTTGTCAAGCGATCCTACTAGCTCCCGTCTTTTCAATGAATGGATAGGAACTATAGGTGCAAGTGGAACGCAAGACATTGTCAATGTGTTGGTTGACAGCATTTACAATTTACTCCTCAGGAGCCCCAGCCCGGAACACAAGGAAATTGGGGACAAGATTCAGAGAGCGTCGCTTTTCAATTCAAAGTTCATCACCGCCACAGGAGTCTTCAAGGTCAAGGGAATTGGCGGTGCAACAGGCCGCGTTAGCTCCTGTGAGCTTCGGGGTACTCCTGGTATCAGCTTACAAGGGATCCCTCGCCCGGGAACTACAGTGTCCGTCATTTCAGAAACCAAGTTTGAAGCACAGCAATTGTCTGGAGACGAGATTGAGTGTGATGTTATTATGAGTGCACCTCCCCTGACACCGGTTGAGGTGGTCCTTGTATCATCCAAGGAAGAGTTATCTCAAGACAATCCGTTTGTGTTTGACCTAATATTACAGATCTATCCGAAAGGTCTATCAGGAGCAATAACTGTGGGTTTGGGTGGTAAGGGTTATGAAGGAAGAGTTACCCTTCCAAGTTTGACCGCAATAGGCGATTACATTGCGGAATAAGTAATACTATGGCTGCTTCCTTTTCAAATGCCATATACAATCTTTAACTTTTATCATGACCTATCCTTAGTAGATGCTAAACGAGACTTTACCTTTTTTTTGTTTTTTTTTTTTTTTGTTTTTTTTTTCTTCCTTGGGCTTCAGCATACAGGTGCACTGCTGAGACTAATCATAGTGGCATATCGGAGGTGCCTAGGTATAGAAGCTTGTCTTGTTCCATGAATATCTGAAGATTGTCCATGACCTCTTTCGATTGACGTAGTTCGATCCCACCAGTGGACATACAAGATGTGGATCGGCTCGGCATGCAACTTCTGTCACGAATTATGGAGACTCAAATGGAGACTTGATCTGTGATTACCGCAATGGTTTAAGGCCTTGCCTTTCTACAATTTCTAGGAGCTAAAGCTGATTATGAGATTGGTTTATAATAACTAGTTGATTGTCATTCTTGCGTTGGGCCATCCGTTCTCGGGTCCAGGTCCCCGGTTGCTTATCCTGGCGGTTATATGATATTATCAATCAATAAAGCTTCATACGACCTCATAGTAAGGCGTCAAGGAGATTGACTGGTTCTAAGGAAGAGTACGGATGTTGGCGGATGGCGTCAGGGTTAGGAGTGATTTAAAAAAGAAAATAATATCGAAGTCCTGATAAGCACTACTTGAAGATCCTGTTATTCGACAAGCTTGCGTTTCCTTGGTGAGGCCACTCCTAGAAAGTGAGACGGCGGCGCCTACCAAGGAATCTCGAAGGCCTAATATGACGTCACAGGCACAGAGCCTTTGCACGGCCACCAGACAAGGGACGGCCCGGAGAACCATTCCAGGATCAACCATTGGACGATCCCAAGGGTTGAAGCGTTCGAACTAATTGAAGCGGATTTGGGCGTGAAACCGTGATGGATACTAGTTCTAGCCAGTGAATAAGCCTGTTACACAAGTTCAGCTACAATATATTCTTAGGGGTTCGTCAAGGCCTCAGCAGATAAGAGTCTAGGCGAAAGTCATATTACATCTTAAATCAACACTGATACCAGCGAGGATATAATCACTGATATTCTAGAGATCCTTTAGATCAGTAAAAAGTCTCAGCTAGCGCCTAATATTACAAGGAGTAATATATTATTCAGACAGATCTAGCTATTCCCAGCACAAGTCCTGCAACCATGCGTATCTTTAACCCTTGATGGAGTCAAAAGATACATAAGATTCAGTATAAAAATATCAACTTCAAACCCCCTCCTGTTACTATAAGCTGCCTACTCCCATCTGACCCTACTCAGCAGTCCGTCCTAATTCTTACGCTCTAAAGTATACAAAATCCCTTAGTCTTTCACTTGTGTGTGGACGCGTATTTCATTGTTCAGAAACATTCTACGTTTGTCTGGCAGGCGGGGTCACTCAATTCCCAGGCCACATTTCGGCCAAAAAAAAAAAAAAGCCCCATAACTCATGTTACTTTTTGCACGGTTTTCTGTGCTGCATCCGTGGTTTCACAAGGGGCAAAATCCCGCTGCGGTCACCAATTCGGACAGATACCCGACACCAGTCTACCACTGCCACATCTTCGCCAGATTACATAGTTGTGGACTTTGGTAATGCCGTTAGAGACAAAAAGAACTCAAAACTCCAGTTCCGAGTAACCGTCCGAGCCGACAGTATCGCCGGCGATCTCCTCGTAGTCTCTCTCCAGAGCAGCCAGGTTCTCGCGAGCCTCGGAGAACTCGCCTTCCTCCATACCCTCACCCACATACCAATGAACGAAAGCACGCTTGGAGTACATGAGGTCGAATTTGTGGCCAAGGCGACTCCACGCCTCGGAGACAGCGGTCGAGTTGGACAGCATAGTAACCGAACGGTCGACAGAGGCAAGCTCACTGCCGGGTGCACTTATAGGTTTCTGGTTATTAATACCGAGTTTAAAACCGGTTGGACACCACTCCACCAGGTTAAAAGAGGCCTTGGCCTTGATATGGGCAACAGTCTGCGTGCAATCATGAGGTACCACGTCACCCTGGTATAAAAGAGCCACAGCCATATACTTGCCATTGCGAGGATCGCAGACGACCATCTGATTTTGAGGTTCGAAGCCTGCGCGACAGTTAGAATGAAGGAGCAGTGGAGAAAAAAAGGCACGAAGGTACATACACTGCAAAGTGAGGTCCTTGATATTGAAGCTCTCATGAGCACTGCAGCTGCTGGAGATGACCGGAGCATACGAGACAAGGGGGTAGTGAATACGTGGGAACGGCACGAGATTAGTCTGGAATTCGTTCAGGTCAACGTTAAGGGCGCCATTGAAACGCAAGCTAGTGGTCAGAGAGCTAACAACCCGGGCGATGAGACGGTTGAGGTTATCATAACCAGGGCGGGGGACGTCAAGCTTGCGCTTACAGATATCGTAGACGGCCTCATTGTCAATGAGGAAAGTGCAGTCGGAGTTCTCAGTCGTACTTTGCGTGGACAGGACCGCATTATAGGGTTCCACCACCGCAGTCGACACACGAGGAGATGGGTAGACCGCGAACTCCAGCTTCGACTTCTTGCCATACTCCGCGAAGAGATGCTCAAGCAGCAGTGCGCCGAAGCCAGAGCCGGTCCCTCCGCCGAGGGAGTGGAATATCAAGAAGCCCTGAAGAGACGAGCAGTTATCTTTGAAGGGTTAGCCTACAGATCGGGCTCAAGGGAGGGTCCCTTTTACACACCGGCGACACGACGGATGCGGTCAATAACGCTCTCAACAAGCGCCTTGCCGACAGTATAGTGGCCACGGGCATCTGCAACGCATTAGCTTGACTTATCACGCGGCTGTCAAACATCTCGGGGTCAGACAGTTATTCGCGGCATCCTCCTGCCCGCTTATCAGCTGATCGGGATGGAACAGATGACGGTAGGCACCAGTGCGTATCTCGTCGATGGTCTATATCACCAGAAACCTGTCAGCCCGGATTCGATTTCTGATTTCTATCCGCCCGTTTACACACCGAAGGGTCAAGGTCGGCAAAGATGGAGCGAGGGACGTATTTGCCGTTGCCGGTCTCGGTGAAAACTGTTTCGTAGGAGCCGTTCTGGTGAGTGTCGGTGTCTATATCGGGATCGATATGGCCATCGGCCTTGAGGCCGTGTTCGAGTAGGTAGCTATATAGTAATCGACGGTTAACCGTTGCCCAAGGGATCACGAAGGAGTAAAGGCTTACAGCTCCCAGGCCGCGTTCCCCAACTGTGTGCCAGCCTGGCCGAGGTGAAGATGACAGATCTAATGATGCAACACGTTAATGTCCATTGTTTGACGGTATGGCTTGGTCTTCAATACTATTCAGCGTCACACCGCGAGACCGGATTGCATTGTTTTGCGGCTCAGGAATGGGAAACGGTATGAATGATGGGAAAAGCCCCAGTATAGCCAACATTGAACAGAATCAGGACAGCACGTACTTCGCCGCGCATGGTGGATAGACCAAAGATCGCAAGATATGACACTGGTAGACAGATGTGACTCGGGAAGAAAGCAAGTTGGAATAGAAGTTGACGTTGGGAATCCACATCCACAACTGGTGAACGGGCACAATCAGGCGGTCTGGCCTGCGCCACCAATTTGTCTGTGCTACGAAATTGAACCTGGTCCCAGCAGCCCGATTGCACTTGTCAATATTAAATTAATATATTGCCCCGATCAGGGCATCTAACTCTTGTATCTCCCTGAATACTGCATGCAGAATACGTTGGTGGATCGCGTCTTGGCGTGGTTGAAGGCAACAATACAGAACTCGCCCCGGGTCCAACTTCTTGATTCGAATACTCGTTTCTCCCAGTACAGTATCTATATTACTATAATAGAAGGATAGTATATAATTGAAATATATTCTATATTAGCTTAGTACAATACTGTTTAGCTTAGAAATCGTGTTACTTTAATATTTTACCAATCTTATAACCGGGGTTTTACTATTATAATTACCTCTCAGTTACTAGGGTATATATTCGTACTAACCGCCCCGCCGTTGTTAAAATATATTTCTCCTTAAACAACTGCCTCCTCACCAAACAATGAACAGATTATTTAATAATCAGACTATCTAGTCCTTGTACTCAACACTAGTCATGATTAGACAGTTCTGAGAATTTCAACCAACGCTGAGCTGTATGCGACCTCAGTTGTCAGTCACTCACGTCAGGATGTCACGTGACGGGATAGACAACGTCATGGAATGTGCCAGGGCTGTGTAAACAGCATGCGGTTAATAATGGGTAGCGGCTCTTTTTTATTTCTTATTACATTTTATCATAAATCTCCCACCGATTGGCAACAAAACGCCGACTGTTACATAGTACCAACACCAAATCAAGTGAAGCCCTTACTCCCTTCTGGAATTAGGCTTGTGCATCGACTCTTCCGTTGAACACTTGCCTCTACCAAGAGCAATATTGGCAGCGCCGTATAACTTAACCGCGCAAACCCTTCTTCCCCAATATTCCATGACCGGGCCTCATTCCCCCTTGCTGGCCAGGGCCCTTACGCCGCCTCGCGGGGGGTCAGGACAGCCAGGGCACGACACTCAATCGGCAAGTAAGTATGACGACACCGATGTGCGCGCGTCGTCTCGAAGACTCAACAGCAGGCACAATGCCGTTTATGAGGGAGACGCTCTCAGACCAGAACCCAGCAGAGAACCCGATTCGGATGAGGAAAATAACAAGTTCGCCTTCTCGCCCGGCCAGCTGGATAAACTCTTGAACCCCAAGAACTTGGACGCTTTCGGCACCTTTGGAGGATTGCGCGGGCTGGAAAAGGGTCTACGAACCGACATTCAGAGCGGCTTGAGCATGGACGAAACCGTGTTGCATGGTAGGGTGAGTTTCAGCGAGGCGGTTTCACAGACCTTTGTGCCAGCACCCAGGCCTAACTCAGCCTCCCTCGCGCCATCGCGTGATACCATGTTGGATGAACCGGCAGTGAGACAGCCACAGGACCGATTTGTGGATCGGCAGCGCGTGTTCGGAACCAACAAGCTTCCCGAGAAGAAGCTCAAATCCATCTGGGTGCTCGTGTGGATTGCGTACAATGATAAGGTGCTAATCCTACTGTCCATTGCCGCGGTCGTTTCTCTCGCCGTGGGTATTCCCCAGTCTGTGCGAGGAACAGGCGTAGAATGGGTAGAGGGAGCCGCGATCATTGCTGCCATCTTTGTTGTGGTGACCGTGGGCGCGGCAAATGATTGGCAGAAAGAACGGCAATTCGCTAAGCTTAACAAGAAGAAAGAAGATCGATATGTCAGGGTTATCAGATCAGGCAAGACAGCGGAGGTGCTGACCTATGATATTGTTGTCGGGGACGTGATGTGTCTGGAACCAGGTGATATGATCCCGGCAGATGGAATCCTGATTGACGGACAAGGCGTCAAATGTGACGAGTCTTCAGTAACAGGGGAGTCGGACCTCCTTCGCAAAACTCCGGGTGGGAAAGCCTACGACGCAGTTGCCCAGAAAAAGAACCTGAAGAAGATGGATCCCTTTATCATATCAGGGTCCAACGTTGAAGAGGGTACGGGGACTTTCCTGGTCACTGCTACCGGCGTCCACACAACGTACGGCCGAACAGTGATGTCTCTCCAGGACGAGGGCGAGATCACCCCGCTACAAGTCAAGCTAAACATGCTGGCGGATTATATTGCCAAGGCCGGCCTTATCTCAGCCCTGATACTGTTCGTGGTGCTCTTCATCAAGTTTTTAGTCCGCCTCAAGGAGATCCAGGGGGGAGCAGAGGCTAAAGGTCAGGCCTTTCTGCGCGTTTTCATCGTGGCCGTAACCATTGTCGTTGTAGCAGTGCCCGAGGGGCTGCCATTGGCGGTTACTCTCGCTCTCGCCTTTGCAACAACAAGAATGATCAAGGACAACAACCTCGTGCGCTTACTCCGGGCATGTGAGACCATGGGAAATGCCACGACCATCTGCTCCGACAAGACTGGCACACTCACAGAGAACAAGATGAGCGTCGTGGCTGCGACTCTAGACACCAAGGCACAATTTGGAGGCCAACCGTCTTCAAACAGTGCAGGCAGTGCACCGGGCTCAGAGACTATTTCAGCCTCGGAGTTTATATCGACGCTTTCACTATCGATCAAGGAGCACTTGATCCAATCGATCGCGCTCAATTCAACCGCGTTCGAGAGTGACCGAGACGGAGGGACGACGTTTATTGGATCTAAGACTGAGACGGCGTTGCTGTCATTTGCGCGAGAGCAACTCGGGCTTGGGCCAGTGGGCGAGGAGAGAGCAAACGCGGAGATCCTGCAGACATTCCCGTTCGACTCGAGCCGCAAATGCATGGCAGTGGTCGTTCGCATGCATAATGGAAACTATCGGATGCTTGTTAAAGGCGCTGCTGAGATATTACTCCGCCAGTCGGCGCAGATAGTGCAGGATGCAACCAAGGATTTGGCAGAGACGCCGCTCTCCGAGACAACAAGGACCACACTAGACACTATTATCACTAGCTACGCTTCTCGCTCTCTGAGATGCATCGCTCTCGTGCACCGGGATTTCCAAGAATGGCCGCCTCATGGGACACCGACGGACGAATATGGAATGGCAGTCTTTGAGCCAATCTTCAAGGACATGACGATACTAGGCATCTTCGGCATCCAGGACCCCGTCCGCGAAGGAGTCCCTGACGCAGTCCGCCAGTGTCAGCATGCCGGGGTTTTTGTCAGGATGGTGACTGGCGATAATATCACCACGGCCAGATCCATCGCCCAGCAATGTGGCATCTACACGGCTGGCGGTATTGCCATAGAAGGGCCTGAATTCCGCCAGTTGAGCCATGATCGGATGAACGAGATAATCCCCAGATTGCAGGTCGTCGCGCGGTCAAGTCCAGACGACAAGAAGATCTTGGTCAGCCAGCTCAAGACACTTGGCGAGACCGTCGCGGTGACTGGGGATGGGACAAATGATGCCCAAGCACTCAAGATCGCGGATGTTGGCTTTGCAATGGGCGTTACAGGCACCGAAGTTGCCAAGGAGGCGTCAGATATCATCATCATGGACGACAATTTTACATCAATTGTCAAGGCGATAGCTTGGGGACGGACGGTTAACGACGCGGTCAAGAAGTTCCTTCAGGTGAGATCACCATAGCCTGGTTTGGTAACAAAACTCATTATTCTTCCAGTTCCAATTGACCGTCAACGTCACTGCGGTTGTCCTCACCTTTGTGTCCGCTGTTGCCAGTAATGACGAGGATTCTGTCCTCAGCGCAGTGCAGCTGCTGTGGGTCAACCTCATCATGGACACTTTCGCCGCTCTTGCACTTGGTATTCTCCCCCCCCTTTGCTGTGTTTTTTTTTTTTTTTTTTTTTTTAACGATTCTCCTAACATTGATATAGCGACGGATCCTCCTTCGCCTTATGTTCTCGAGCGCACACCCGAGCCCAAATCCGCGCCGCTAATCACCCTGACCATGTGGAAGATGATCGTTGGGCAAGCCATCTATCAACTGGCAGTGACGCTCGTCCTGAACTTTGCTGGCCAATATATCTTCCCGAAGTGGGGTATCGGATATATGCAGACAGTGGTGTTCAACACGTTTGTCTTCATGCAGATATTCAACCAGTACAAGCAAGTATTAAAGTTCCCTCTGGGTAGGATCTCTTACTGACTGATCTCTGCAGCTGCCGTCGGGTTGACAACCGTCTAAATATTATGGAGGGCATTCTAAAGAACACATGGTTCATCGCCATTCAGGTCATCATCGTCGGCGGCCAGATCGTGATCGTCTTCCTCGGCGGGCAAGTGTTTTCCGTGCGGCGTCTTGACCAGCCCTCACAGTGGGCAGTGAGCCTGTTGTTTGGAGCTCTTACGGTCCCGGTGGGGATAATGATACGTCTGATCCCGGATAAACTCATCTCTAAGCTTATTTCATATGTCTGGCCCGGCGCAAAGGGTCCTGAGCCGGGTATCTCTGGGGAAAGCCGCCAGTACGGGTGGGACTTTGCACTAGAGGGAGTCCGCGATCAGCTGGCGTTCATGAAGAAGGTCCGAGGAGGGCGACTGAGGCATATAATACACAAGCACCCCCAAGTTTTCCGCAAATCCCGTGGTAGCTCACGTCCCCCAGATTCGTCTTCGCTGCCCAATGCGGATGGAAACTTGGCACCTGCGACCGAGAGCACGCCTTTAATTCGTGGCAGTGGGACGAGCCAGACCCAGTCGGAGGTATAAACTGATGACTACTAGCACCTATTTTTCGTCGTTATTTCATAATGTATGTTTCGCTATCAACACGGCAAAAAGTCCAAGTTGCGGAGCGTCAGCGCTCTGGCGAAGATGTGTGGTGTTGATATCTGTCTCTGCGCCC
Source organism: Aspergillus sp. PA3604 (assembly GCA_023624935.1). NCBI lineage: Eukaryota > Fungi > Ascomycota > Eurotiomycetes > Eurotiales > Aspergillaceae > Aspergillus > Aspergillus sp. PA3604. Next base: position 194,322 of record JAMABJ010000038.1, read on the forward strand.
ATGTCAGCCGATAGACATGAAATGCTACACCAATTGCTTTTGTTGGTTCATTGCCGAACCTCGCAAAATTTCCCAGGCATTGAAAGCTGTCGGGGACAGGCTCTGTTGGATGGAAACATATAGGCACCAATACTGGGTTATCTTTTGTTTGGAGTTTCAGGGACTGATGGCCCGACGCTCAAATGGTGAGCGTGAGCAGGTTCTTTTACAAGTGCGTTACTTTCCAGCAACCATTCAAACACCCCCTGATAGATACACAAGTAGGTTGCATGGCTTTGTTAATATTTTATTAATATTTGATTATAGTTAATAATATCCTCTGACTAAATAATACTGCTTTGGTAATGGATATTGCATGTTAAAGTGAGCCAATGGATGTACCTCTTGTCACCAACATATGGCCATAAAACTATGGTTGTAATTAAAGGCATTGGTTAACCCATGAAGGTGAGATATTATAGCCATTACCACCATAAAATGAAAGATTTGGTGAGAGCTTATCCAGATATCGAACACGCCGGGATATATACGCTCCGGTACTCGAGTCTGAGAATGCGGATATTAGATACTGGATCGCAAGACAGGAATGATTTTGACTCACAGCGTATATACAGGCCCCTACAATATAGAGCGAACCCTGAAGAATGACCCAGAAAAGACCAATCTGCTTGTTCATTTGCGTAGTGCCAAACTTCATAACTCCATGAACGACAGGGAAGAGTGCCGATAGTCCAAGGGCGATGAACATCCTCGCCCGAAAGGGTCGCCACGTAGGGTGCCGAAATTGGGGAGTTGCTGAAACCGCGGCGCAAAGGAGGCCGAGGGACGTTATCTTACAAATACGTGTAAGTTCTCTCGCTCAGTAGTGGAAATATACGGAAAACTCAGGACATACCATGGTTAAGTAGACTGTTTGTAACATAGGATGGCAGTAGAACCCATAGAAGATACTCGGAACAAAGCTACCAACGATCAGAAATACAATGCCAATGTAATCCATTTGGTTTGCAATGCGTGCTATATTCGGGGAATGATTCTGGACGGTGTGAAAGATTGCTGACATGGCCAGGCACATCACAGCTCCCAAGGCAAAAGAGCCCAAAACTATGGTATCTGCTATTGATACATTTGTGTGCCTGGCCATGAGTGATGTGTGGAGCGGGATGCTGAAAATTGATATCAGAATCGCAGGAATGAGGTGGGAGTAGATATTGACGGATTCATTATGGACATGAGCAAGGCTCGCGAACGATTTGCGAAAAGAATTGGAAACAGCCCGATAACCTGAAAGGATATATTGATTATCACGTTGCCAGGAAGGTATTTGATGCCAGTATAATGGCATTGTCTAACAGAGTTATAGTGAGCTGTGTGCTCAACCCTTTAACAAAAAATTGAAAGACCAACCACACAAAGGGCGAAATAACAAATAAGTAATGAAGTCTTCCTTTACTCACAGACAATAGAGGGGTTAACTGCCCATCCCGCCACTGATGTCATGTAGATAATTCAGGATTGTTGTATTTGAATGTTCACCACAAGCGAGTGTCACATCCGCTTACAAAGTCAGTGGGGTCAACTACTAAAGGTCAGAGAATCCTCTTGGTTCTTTTTTTGAAACTATGAGGTTAGTTACGATTCTAAAAAGGTGCTGCGTCAAAATGATGTCATGAAAGACAACGCCAACCCTTCTGCTAATGGGCCGTGCCTAGTCACTGGAGAAAATAAGCCTGGAGCCCGTGGACAATTCCTTGGTCTGCACCGTCCTCCTATTGATCAAGAGGTTAATATCTACTCCTGACTGTTGACTCATGAATAGTAATCTGAAATACGGTGGGCTTTGTACTTAAATCCTTTGACTCGACCAGTGGAATCTTCTTTCAGCCGTTCCTTGGCACCCAGGTGTTGTCTCGTAAAGGAAATGAGTCTGATCAGAGTATGCCGGCCTAGGCAGATTCGAACTTCAAACCCTGGCAGTAGATATACCTCTTAATATCCTTGGGGGTACTACCAAGCGCATGGACCGGCAGTGAGGCGACCAAAAATAACCAGGGTTTCTGTTCTATAAACAAGCCCTTGTAACTGGTTGATTGCCATGATGTCAGAACAGCGTATTTTAGGAGGAGGGAAAGTACTTCGTTTATCAAAGCGTTAGTTGTACAAGTATCCTCCGAGAATTTCGCGTATGTTAACTCGTTCCTTTAATTCATATGCTTACCGAGTAGAATAGCTGTTATCAAGAAGTTAATGCGCAATGGCCCCGCCTCCCAGTCTCATTATTGTTTCGAACCGTTTGCCAATCACGATCAAGAAGCTGAACCCCGAAGGCTATGAGTGCTCTCAGTCAACTGGTGGCCTAGCCGGCGCTCTCGGCGGCCTAGCGAAATCGATGCCTTTCCGTTGGTTTGGATGGCCAGGGCTTGAAATACCTCAGGATGATGAGGAGATTGTGAGGCAAAAGGCAGCTGATTATGATGTGCTACCTGTTTTCCTAAATAACCATCTGGCTCAGAGGTACTACAACGGATTTTCAAGTCAGTTTCCATGTCCCTATACAGCTCACTTGCAAGGTGATCCACTGTTGAATGCTGTGCCACATGACCCACGAGGGTATTAACGCTGACAACCTGTTCATAGATTCCATTTTGTGGCCGCTGTTTCATTACCAGCTGCATGAAATGGTCCGCATGGACAAGGATGACTGGGATGCTTATGTTGAAGTTAATATCCTCTTTGCTAAAGTTATCACTCCGCAGCTGAATGATGGGGATGTTATCTGGATTCATGACTATCACTTGATGCTTCTTCCGCAATTCCTCCGTGAAAGCACTAGACAGTCCGGCATTAGCATCAAGATTGGGTTTTTCCTACATACCCCCTTTCCTAGTTCTGAGGTTTTCAGGATCCTACCGATGAAGAAAAAGATCCTCACAGCCTTGTTGCACTGCGATCTTGTTGGATTTCACACTGAGAGCTATGCAAAGCATTTTCTGGGTAGTTGCTCTCAAATTCTGTGAGTTGATTTAGTGTTTGTCAAGGCAAGCTTCTCTTCTGATGCTTGGTTATTTATCTAGCAAACTCCCTACCGGCTCGAGTCATGTGCAGTTTCATGATTCAAATGTGACTGTCGGTGTATTTCCCATCGGTATTGAACCTGAGCGTTTTGCAGAAACAATTGAGAAAGGCGGTGTTCAAGAACGAATCGGAGCCCTCTCGCGAAGATATCAAGGCACGAAATTGATAGTCAGTGTCGACCGTTTAGACTATATCAAAGGGGTGCCCCAAAAGCTGAAAGCATTGGAAACCTTCTTGACTCAGTATCCTGAATGGGTTGGAAAGGTAGTTTTGATGCAAGTCGCCGTGCCAACGAGAGAAGATGTGGAAGAGTATCAAGGTCTTAAGACGGAGGTTAATGAACTAGTAGGCAGGCTGAATGGGAAACACGGTTAGTTTGTTCCTGCAGACCGCGGGAGGTTGAGGTAGGCTTACCTGTCTCAAGGATCGATTGAATTCTCGCCAGTCAGCTTTTTAAACAGGTCACTTGCATTCGAGGAAATTGTCGCGCTTTATGCGGCCTCAGATGTTTGCTTAGTCTCTTCTACTCGAGATGGGATGAATCTCGTGTGTCTGGAGTATATTGCATGTCAGCGTCTGAAACATGGAAGCTTAGTGCTGTCTGAATTTGCAGGTGCTGCAGAGGTTTTGAGCGAGGGAATCGTCTTTAATCCATGGGATGTGGAGGAATCCGTTAATGCTATTTATGAAGCACTTACTATGGGAGAAGAAGAAAGAGCCAGAATCTTTAAAAGCCAAGAAGAGTTTGTGTTGCGAAATACAAGGTGAGTCACGTATTCATACTGCTTTGACAAGAGCTACTAGTATACTAATCCACAAATAAGCGCGGCTTGGGGCAAGGAGTTCACTGACTGCCTTATGAAGGCCTAAAATATCTGAATTATCCCAGGCACAGTCCATGTATTATGTCTATACTATGGCCTGTGAAGCTTCAATGCGAGAGATTGTTGTCATCTATCAGTTTTGCAGACTCCTCCAGATCAAGGATGACGATGGAGCTATTCTGTAGAATGAGCTGCAATGTCAAACATATGCCATCAAAAGGATAAGTTCAACCTGCACCTGAATATACAGAGATCGCCCGAATGACTGGCCACCTAGTATCCCTAGAAGAAAATATCTGCGCATGATCCAACTGTTCATACCACAGCAGTTCAAGCCCGTATCCAATCCAGGACTTGTTTTTCCATCCATGTGTTGATGGTTGATCAGATAATGCACCCACCAAGTACTGTGCCACTGTGTCAGTGGCTACAATCGCATCCTTGCCACTTAAAGCTACTGTGACGTTTCTACCCTCATCTGGGTTCTTTTCGCCCTTTATCCGGAGATCCTCCCTCCAGATTATGTTGTCAATCCAGGAAAATCTCCGTGACAGTGTATGGGCAACTCCTATATCCTTACTCGCAAAGTACCATAGCAGGTATTCATTGGCTCGTGCTGGCTGGCGGACTGTGAAGTTGTATGTCACGTCAGGAAGGTGGAGGAGAAAGGCGACCGGGTCGATGAAGACCATAGGTCCGATGAGCGCATCAAACAGATCAGACTTGAGAAGGTGTGCAGCAATTATGGAACCATAAGAATGAGATACAAGCACGAATCTGCTCCACCCATGATACTGTACAATCTGCAAAATCTCACGGATCATCACATGCCTTTCTAAAGCAGGATGGGTTATCCGAGAGCTTATTGGCATGATCTCAAGTGCAATGATACCGACCTCACCATCATTATTTGCTCCCGTCTCTAGCTCACTGTTGAGGTCTTGAAGGAAGTTCATGTAAGGGTACAGGCCAACTCCAATACCATGTATGAATAGTACAGGTAGCCGTTTTGTGGATGTATGCTGTCGATGCCAGTACGTGAGATGCTGCGCTGGTGATTGGTATGCCGTGAATAGTGTGAGGGGGCGAATTGGAAAGATGTTAAAGAATCGCGAGAGGGAGCTGCGATGGAAGTGGAATCCATTGTATAGCATCTTGCAGTATGTTACTGTGTCAACAACAAAGACACACTAAATCAATTGATATATCAGTCTGGTAGGGTTCCATCACACATCAATAGAATCAACTGACAGTGTACCAGAGCAGACTGCGATGGGAGCCGGTTGTTTCATGTAGAAGCTGTCCAAGACCTTTCAAATCTACCCTTCCTGGTGCCAATTTTTGGCCAATCAGCTTCTCAATTTCTGTTGTATAGGCCTCGATTTCCACCTCGTCATGTTGGTCCCACTTATGCTGATAGTTAGGTCTGAAGAATGCCCATCTGACGAAGTCTTTAACATTATCGCGTTTGATGTATTCGGCTTCTGGTACTAAAAGCCATCGGCTGAGATATTTCTCTAGATTTGGCACACTCGCGATGCAACGCCTGAACAGTTTCTGCCTTCCCTCCGTGGACAAAGGTCTCTGGCAAATAGCAGAATGATGGAGATTGTATTTGAGTGGTATGATGAAAGTGATTACAAAGATTGCCTCAATAGTGAGCCATATTTGAATAGGGTAAGGGAGGTGTTCAAGATAAATTGGCAGATGAAAGAATTGAACAAGGAGTAACTGAGTACTGTATAGAATACTGATTGGTGCAATGTTGTGAAGAAATAGGATACAAATCCGGATAAAGAGGTACTCAGTGGTAGATTCTCCAATCATTGTGATGTTGAAGAACGTGCCCGCCCGTATAATATGTGTGGATGGATAATTGGCAGCATAGAAAAGCTTTTTATCAGGTACAGGAAGGTATGGCCGCCCCAACAAACATATTTTGGTCCTTGAGCGCCCTCTTTTGTTGAATCTATCAAGCAAGGCTGCGCCCATAATCTCTGGCATGTGACAACATACGTCACCATGATGTATTCTCTGTAGCTTAGACAACTGGCCGTTTTTTGGATGCTGCCATAGGCGTATTGACTTAGAAACGACCACCTGCATACCTAGAGGGCTGATTGACTGAAGCGAGCTGCGCTATCCAACAAAATGTCTGAGAAAAAGGAGCAATCAAGCTAACCGGACGTCTAAAACAACGCGCTGGTGGCACTGTAATCAAATCTAAAGTCCCTAACTTTAACCTACTATATTCTATGGATCATGCAACTGATATAGATCCTAATAGTACTGGGGGAATTCCCAGTATAGAATATACTTATAGTTCAATAATGAACTTCTTAGGAAGCGGTGTTGCTGTTAGGCGAAGTCGGGTTTTACCTACTTGTAGCAGGGTTAGGCAGCTTTTAACTAGAATACTCGGAATGTGCACGAATCATAGTACTTCCCGACATTTTCTAGTGGATCCGGGGCAGCCTTTCTATTATGCGAGACACTGAGTCCCATTCCCACTCCTAAAAATACACTTTCGAACATGTTTAGTCACAGGAGCCTAAATTTATGCCCTAAAGACTTGAACCTATTCCAAGGTACCAACAAATTTGGAAAAATAAACCTGCTTCTTGAACTGGGAAGGGTTCTTGTCCTCGCCGCGGATAAAGTCCCCGTTCCAGGTAAGCCAGTACGCCCACTTCGCACCGTCCTTGTGCATCTGCTCAGGGTCAGGGATGTTTCCAACCTCGCCTAGTGCAATTGGCTTTGTAGAGTTGCCAGTTAGATTCTGAAGAGCTCTGTAATCGGCAATCTGCGATGAGTGGTCACCCTTGTCTGCGTAAACATCGACGCTAACAACATCCACAAAGTCGTTCCCGGGGTACCACTCAGGTACTTTAGAGTTCCACACCCAGATGAGGTTGTTAAGGCCGTGCGTCCTGGTAAGTTTGTCGAAGAGGAGGTGGTAAAGAGCCTTACAGGGCTCAGGGCCGGATGCCCCCCACCAGAACCAGCCGCCATCAGCCTCGTGCAGCGGACTGAAAAGGATAGGGGTGTCGTTAAACCGGGCGAGCTGCTTGGCGATAGCGTCGATGTCACGGATTAGCAGCTTGTAATCGGGAGAAGATGGCTGGATGGCCGAAGAGAGGTTGAATGTGGTGCCCTCGGTGTAGAAGTTGTTGTACCACGCATCCGGGGTCGAGGTGTTCGATCCGGAGGGAGCGCCTGGAGCCAAGTATTAGTACAGGTAGCCGGGGTCTGGCCTGTGTTTTACTAACCCCAGTGCCAACAAATAGTAATGATGCCGCCGCGCTTGGAGTACGAGATCGCGTCTTCAACAGTATGGGATTTGGCACCAAGCTCCACCCTTGAAGGGGAGTAGTCCATCAAGTCGACTCCCAGGATTGCGGGGGAGTGGCCCACGTTTTGGGCCAGCCACTCGGCATCTTCAAGTTCCTGTTGGCCGGAGAGCGTGGTACCGTTGCTTGTGGTCGTGTTGAGATAGGTCAGGAGCCTGCGCGCAGAAGTAGATGCGTTGCGGTTCACAGGCCCGGCGAGAGCAGCGGCTTGGGCCTGCACCAGGAGGCCTAATCCGGCCACGGCGGAGAAAAGCGAGTTGGACAGCTTCATTGTGAAGGCAGTAGGCTTTTAGTCGCAATTTATTTCGACTGAACGAGGGTTGATGGTTATGGTGATAGCTCTGTACCATTACGAGGCTCTTATACCCTTCAACCACCAGGGTCCAGTATCCAGGTCCAGTATCCACGGCACACAACGGCGACTCTTCGGGGCAATTCCGGTGAACTAATAGGGTCATCTATTTCATACTCTGCTGTGAAGACGAAGCAGAAGTAACCCACTCGGTACTGCCAGATTTGACCCAGAGTGGCCAGACAATATCCGGACGCGTGGCGCTGGGCCTCGCCAAGCTGGGTGCTCGTCTTCCTGGCGCCTTTTATATGCCGGACGATCAAACGACGAGGCAGCTTCTTCCAAGGTCTGCTCTCACTGAGCTCATCGGCCAAATTTCCATACGCTGGAACGATCCCTGGCTCCGCAATTCATCCGCTTGGGTTTCATATTAACGCTAGCCCTGACCCGGTTTTGACTAGCAAGTCCGTCGAGACTTCTGGTAGAGTTTTAGCATATCCACAGGGATTGCTAGAATAGACAAAATAGAGACGGAACTCCGCCGTCATGTCCCAGATAGGAAACGGAGGGTTCGAGTAACTTCCGATGATGGCCAGGGGTTGGTCTCAGGTATATAAGCCGCAGATAGCCCCACGAATTTATGGAGCACGCAACAATGCTAATCTCAGTGATCGCCATCAGTGGCCTTGCAGCGCTCACCGGCCGTGCATCGGCTCTCGATCCCCGTGTCGGCAAACTCCCCAAGCTTGGATATAACAGTAAGTCGTCTCGCCTGCTCCAAAGACCATGCCCTAAACCCATGCCACAGCGTTCAATGCCTTCGAATGCCAGTACAACGAGGATGTTGTGCTTTCCCAGGCCAGGGAAATGAAGGATCTGGGCCTCGTCGACGCAGGCTATAACTCGTTTCTGTTCGATGATTGCATGACCGAGTACGCCCTAACGCTCAACACTAATCATCTCATTACGTTAATACTGCCCTTGCAGAAAGGCCCGCGATTCCAACGGCCGATTAGTCGCCGACGCCGGGAAGTTTCCTCATGGACTCCAGAGAGTTACCTCCCAATTAAAGTCAATTGGGATATCGTCGAGCGCGTACTCGGACGCCGGCTACTGGACATGTGCCGGGTACCCTGGCTCATACGGTCATGAAGCGCAAGACCTGGAGAGGTGGGAGGCATGGGGGTTCGACTACCTGAAGTACGACAATTGCTTCATCCCCTTCGATAACGTCACCCAGGAGAATGTCTATGGGCGGTACAAGCGGATGGCTGATGCTATTGCTGACCGTGCTGCGAGAAACCACTCGACGCCGTTCCAGTTCTCTCTCTGCGAGTGGGGATGGCAACAGCCCTGGATCTGGGCCCGCCAGTTAGGCCAGAGCTGGCGCGTCAACGGCGATATTAAACCCTGGTGGAGCTCCATTGCCAGTATCATTAACACGGCTTCCTTTGTGTCATCCGCCACCGACTTTTACGGCCGCAATGATTTTGACATCCTGGAGGTTGGGAATTACGGCCAGGGCGAGCCACACGGCAACATGACATTTGAAGAGGAAAAGAGCCACTTCACGGCTTGGGCCCTGCTGAAATCGCCTCTGCTGATCAGTGCTAATCTGACCAATGTCTCGCGGCAGAGTATTGATATCCTGTCCAACAAGGATCTCCTCCGCATCAACCAAGATCCCCATGTCGGCGCCAGCATTAGCCCCTTCCGCTGGGGCATTAACCCTGACTTCACGTTCAACGAAACCCATCCCGCTCAGTACTGGACCGGGAACTCAAGTTACGGGGTGGTATTCATGCTCCTGAACACGCTCGACACATCGGAAGTCATGAGCTTCAATCTCACGGAAAGCTGGGCCATCCGCGCGGGCAGACTGTACGACGTCTACGACATGTGGAGCCACACCCACAATGGGACAGCACATCGAAATATCACGGTGAAGCTACCGGCGCATGGAGTTGCGGCGCTGCTTCTGAACGATGCCGGACCTGAGGAGAGTGGCATTGAACCGTACTGTGCTGGTTGGTGGCAGTGCTCTTACCCAAATGGCACATATTATAGCAACTGACAGCCTTTTGTTGCCCACCTTGACGCTATTTGCCTCTGAATTGCTTTATTAACTCGTAACGGAAGCTTCGCATGTCTCCCTGCTTGAAGTCGGATTGTACTGAATATTCCAGACATTAAATAATACTTATTGTTGGAGCTATCAAGTCCTAGACACCTAGGCTCTCATCAGGAGCTCGATGTATTGACAATACCTGTGTGGCCACCAGTTGATCACACAACCTGAAAACCGGAGAAAAGTCCAACTAATCAGCTATATATCGTCCTGTAATGAACCGTCCATTTCAAGGCGGTTCTCACCAACACTGCCTGTGTCCGACAACAAGTCTTAGCTCTTCATAAGGACTCATTCGTTTGAGGATTGAGGTTCATCGAATGCGATCCACTGCGAGACATGACCAACGTCCGCGTTTTATATATTCGCTGTCCCAATGCGTTGGAGATGAATGCTTGGTAGAATCGCGGGGAAACAATTGAAGGTTCTCTTTTCTGCGTCCGATTATTTGCCAGACGGCCGACGACCCGGCCGGGCCCTTGATGAATGATATTAGAAATGCTATCACTATCCCAGCATTTGTAGGTATGCATTATCAATAGCTTGATTAAGCTAGAGTGGTCCGATGTTAGCTTAGAGGCCGTACGTGACATGCAGAGACAATGTTCGTACGCCACCCATTGTTCTACCGGGACTAGACATCGTACAGCAACTCCATTTACTGCCACGGTAATGAGCTGATCCGGTCCCTAGAAAACCGGGTTCTGAGAGCTGTACAGCTTCGGCCACCTAAGCAGCTCGTCAAACCCATTGGGCAGGACAGCTGCAATCCTCGACAGCCAGGCACTCCCCTGTTGACCGATAAACCAGTAATCAGAGAACGCATGAAGCTGGACAGAGTAAGTTGCGAGAAAAATAAGCGCAACGGGCTGCCGTTGCCTGAGTTGATCGAAGAAAGGCTCATCCACCGAGAGGGGCCAAATATATAGCAGCCCGATCTCAAGGGATGATTCGAAGCAGCGAATAGTCTCAAAGGATGCCTTTAGACGATCAAGAACTCTAAGGTAGGACTCCGTTAATTCAGGGTCGGAGATATCAGACTGGATGAGCTGGTGGAGGTGGGCGAGATGTTCTTCTAATCCATCAAACCGATATCCGAATCTCCTATTTCAGGCTGTGAGTCTGCCAGTTTGCAACGTAAGTTGGTTAACGGGGACTCACGTTGCACTTGACAAGTCAGCAAGAAACTCCGGAAGGAAAAGCGGTTGGAGGGCACTTGTTTGGATGAGCTCGAAGTATGGAACAAGGACCAATGTACCTCGACACAGACCGAGAAGCTCGATGATCGAGTCGAGTCCATCGCCCAAGTCGGGCTCCGCAGGCTCCGCAGGGGAAGCGGAGATATAGACCATGATAAAGCTGCAAAATGCAAACAGTGCGCAGCAATTGTCATCAGTGGGCGAGAGGAGAATCCTGCGAAAGGAACGCAGTCCGAGGGTCATGTGGAATCCAGAGCTGGCGAGATAGTAGCTGTACCGCTCTGGCTTGAGATAGGCCAGATGAAGGGCCGAGAAGGCCAGGATGCCATGCATGAGAAACTCGTATGAATAGGCGATCTTGGGAATCGCCTCCTGCCAGGCCCCCTGGATGCTCGGCCGCCTGGCGATTGTCTTGCAGGTGTAGAGGGTGTAATGATGCATCAATTCAAAGTCCTGGCCTGTCCATTCCTGCGGGAAGAATGCTCCTCTCTCAATCCTTTCATTGAAGGACCGGAAGAGGTCCACAGTTTCACCTGGTTGCTGGGCATGCGAATGGGATTCAGAGGCCAGCATGCGAGCCTGGAGATCGAACAGGATCCCCGTCTCATTCGGTCGGTCTGTCGGGGTGAGACTGCCCTGGCTGTCAAAGGTGCACTCCATTCCCCGACGGCTGCAATTCTTGCACGGATTGTCCTCGTCGCACTGGATGGGGGTGAGTACACTGGCTGGCATGAGGGAGAAGGTCTGCGTACTTTGATTCTCCTTCGCTTACACTGCTCACATCCCTTGCGGGACTTTTTATGCGACCTCCGCGTGGCCATGCTGGCACATAGGACAAATCCGGCGGCGGTTGGATAAGGAGAATTGTGGTGCTTAATATGCTAATATGCTTGATAGGCAGCCGCCATCTGCGGAGCAGTCGGGGAGGAAGACAAATAGGTGGCAAATTTAGTGAATTAATTCTGCCTATAAGGACGTTCTAATTGGCCCACTCCCAGACTGATTGCTTGGTACCTTAAGTACTTGGTACCGGCATATCTCCGAGAATGCTCCACTACGGACTGTTGCAGGGACTTTGCCTTGACAGTAGATTGACTGCCATCCCGCATACTCCGTAGATACTAGGTACAAGTTCGGCGCAGCCCTTCCTCTGAATTGACCTGCGGCATCTCTACACTCCTATCCTTCTGCGACCCAACCAGAATCATCGACGGATGCGCAACATTCATAACCACCATCGTCAGCCACATCAACGCCCCGTCAAAGACATACATAAACACCTCGTGGCTGATCAGATAACCCGCGTTTCCCTGCACATATTCAACAAGGCGGAATATTGAGCGAACCAAGATTAGAGCGCTAGCGAGGTACAGTCCATACAGCACGGTCTCCCATGTCCGCGCTGTCTTGGAGCGAAGACGAGCCGCAAGCGCACTCGCCTGTTCAGTCGGATTGCTGCGAATACGTCGGTGGAAGATCCCACACGTTACCACGAAGATGCTGAAAAAGGTCAGCTGGACAGCAAGGCCGCCAACTGTAATGTCTTCGCCGAGCTCGTAGCTCTCGATTGTCCCGCTGGACATGATGCCGCCGCCTAGGGGATCGCACTCAGGTTAGCAGTTTCCCCTGGGTGTAAGCGGTGCCGATGAACAAACCTGCAGCCTGGCAGAGAAAGGCAACGACATCTCCGATCACGAATATCTTCGTCATCCACCGTACCGAAACCACGCTCAGGTGCTCTGCGCCTAAAAATGTGATCAGGCGGCCGAGCACCATGTAAATCGACGCGGCGTAGAGCGGCGGGGCAAGGAGGATTAGGATTGCCTGAATGCTGTATACCGGAATGGACTCCTTGTCATTGTGTGCGATTATGCGGCAGATGTAGCCGATGATCTGGACTGCGAAGCGTTAGTCTTTCGGTTGAGGTGTCCATGGAGATTAACCCTTGTTGACGTACAGATTCCGCCCACAGCAAATGCTGTGAAGTACCATGCTCGTGCCTTTGCTATCTGATAGGCATGGTATAGCGTTGTGATGGAAAACAAGGCCACGAAGAGCCCTGCTGCGGCCTGCGATGGGGTGTATCGGTACAGTTGGAAGTCGATGTTTGCATCGGCCATTCTGCGTGATTTATGGTGCAAAGCGATTGCCTAGTTTAAACTGATTAGACCTCGAGGGGTCGTTTTAAGGACAGAGAACCTATTTATGTTGAATTTTGTCGCCGTCTACCTATTTATGTTGCGGTCTCCATATTTCCCGATTGGGGCGAAACGAACACGAGCGCGGATACGACTACGAGTACGCCGCAAGAACCACAACTATATACTATTCCTGGGTCTCGACTCTGCCCCTGGCCTGGCACCCGCTTTGTGGCGTACGTTGGTTATTGTTGTAGTCTCTCATGGACTGGCTTTTGTGCGTATAAATATCAAAAGTCAAGCCTCGAGACACGTAGATTTGCTATAATTATTTCCTGTATTGTCTTATATACACTGTTTCTCGACTTAATCTCCCCGTACAACATGTCAGCCGAGGATTTTCAACTCTACCGCTATGATCCGTCGGTCGGTGCCGCTGTTGTGTTTGTTATTCTCTTCGTCCTCGCATCCGGCCTGCATACATACCAGATGATCCCGACCAGGACCTGGTTCTTCATCCCTTTCGTCGTCGGTGGCTACAGTAAGTCTGTCCGGACAGTAGCTATCCCATGCATCAGAGCTAACTATCATGCCAGTGGAATGGGTTGGATATATCGGAGTACGTTCGTCGCGCCCCTGTAACGGATAATAACTGACAGCACAACCTGCAGCGAGCCATGTCTGGAACCGAAGAGCGTCCCCTGTTCAGTCTCGGTCCTTATATCCTCCAAACGCTCCTTCTCCTTATCGCCCCGACCCTCTACGCCGCAAGCATCTACATGGCCCTTGGGAGAATAGTCATCGCCACCGACGGCGAGGCATACTGCTGGATCCGCCGGAAGTGGTTGACCAAGACCTTCCTGCTAGGAGACATCATTTCATTCCTCATGCAAGGAGGTGGTACGTACAAGGCACATGGATTCAGAGCAATGCACTTTAAGCTAATTTTTGCGCTATCAACAGGCGGCGGCATAATGACATCCGGCACTCTCTCAGCCCTTACAACAGGCGAGAACATCATCATCGTCGGCCTCGTCGTGCAGCTCATCTTCTTCTCCGTCTTCATGTACACCAGCGTACGATTCCATCTCGGCATGCGGAAGGGTCTCTCCAGCAAGGTTCTGCATACCCAACCGCCGTGGGAGAGACACATCTATGCGCTATATGCAGCCAGTCTTCTCATTTTTGTCCGGTGCGCGTTCCGCCTGATAGAATATGCGCAGGGGAATGATGGGTATCTGGTGTCGCATGAGGTTTTTCTGTATATCTTTGATGCACTGCTGATGGCGCTGACCATGGCCGTGTTTGCGTGGGTGCATCCGAGTGAAATCAATGCGATTATTAACCCTGGGAATAAAGTCGTTCGGGGGGTTATACGGATTGTTCCTGCCGCGGGGGAGAGGCTACGTTATTGAGCTGGGTGCTGGCTAGGCGGAGGATGCTAGTTATTAAAAGATAGACATAGTACTTGGTTTATACTATCATGAAGCTTAAAGCAGCTTGAAATTACCCCTGCATAGTCCCTTTGAGGTGAAAATTCCATTCGGGTCAACCGCTCTCTGGATAGCAGTCAGCTTGCGCAAATTGGCCTCTCCATAGCCAGCAAACGGATCTTGTGCTTTACTGGCATAGTTGATGTAAAGCCAGGGATGAGTCTTGCCCGCATCATTAGTAGCAGCAAGTGACCTTTCCAGCCATCTATTTGCCAGTGCATTGATAGCGTCGTCATCCTTCTCATCGTCCCATCTCGTGTTAAACAGTACAACTGGCATAGTCAGAGACTGGACTTCCCAAAGCTTCATAGACGTTGCGGATATCCAAATTGCATGGGAACATGTCAGTTACATACCAGTAAGAGGGCCTTCGGACTGTATTCCCGCAGCACTTCCTCCTCGTTCATGATTTGCCCGGACGGCTGCTTCGTAAAGAGGCTGGATAACAAGGCTGGGAGAGAACCCTGATATTGATTTGATCAGGTGTAGTTCTTCGATCAAGATGTCCTGTAACTCTCTGTCGAGGCCGACAGATGGTTGATAGGTCACCGTCGCGTACAGATTCCTGTTTCAAGTCAGTCAGCTATCATTCCGAACACGACAGAGTCATGGTGATTGAAACTGACCGACCACCACCAGGGGAGATGCCATCCGTACTAAAATTGCTTAGCCAATCTATGCGGAGAGTGTCTGACTCCGATGGCAGGCTGTTGAGCTGTCGAAACGGGGGTGGATCCAAGGTTGGATACACATATTCCTGACTCACTGCAATAGTAAAGTCATCCAGGCTCTGGTCATATGCGAAAGTGTGGTAGAACGCAATCGCGGTATTATTCTTCCACAGCGTGGTCAAGTCATACGCTTGTTGCAAAACAGCATCCCGGGTCTCCGATGAAAACGTCCGGCTTCCGCCGTATACCTGGCCTTGCGGGACTGCCCTCATTGTAAAGTGTGTGACGATTCCGAAGTTGTTCATGCCACCCCTGAGTGCGAAATATAGATCCGGATGGGTTTGCTGGTTGACCTTCGCGATGGTTGCATTGGGAAGAACAAGCTGAACATCAACCCACTAGCAAACTCCAGCCCTAACTTGGAATTGGGATCAAACAAACCTCATATTCGAAAATATTATCCATTGCCAGGCCGTACGCAGGTGGCAAACTTGAAAAGCCGCCCCCAAGTGCATATCCCCCAAGGCCAACATCGGCGACTCGGCCTCCAAGGGTTGTCAGGTTGTATTGTTCGAGTCCGGAATAGAGGCTATACAAGACGTGGCCACTCCCCAGCTTTACTCGGGACCGGTCAGCAGCTACCTGAATCGATCTCATCTTTTCGAGGTCAATGGTAACCCCGCCGGCTGAGATAGAATCGTCCGGGTCTCTAGCATGGCCACCCCCCTTCACTGCAAAGCGGCAGCTCTCGTCTAGGATGACACCAAGGACACTTGAAACATCCTCAGTGCCAGATGGTTGAACGCGACATGCCGATTGAGTTTGCTGTTGTTTGGCATCCCATACGGTGAGGTTCCTGTTTCCGGCAAAGAACGAGTTTGGCCCTAAAAGGCTGGCCAAGCGCGAGCACTGCCAGCATATTAGAAAGTTTCAATTAATGGCGCGCTGTTCACATACTGCTTTTGCGCATCCTGTATCGGGGACAGGTGAGACTTGTTCGTTTCCGAGCGCGGTTGGGGACAATATTGGCAAGAGAAGGAAGAGGTTTGTGGCTAAACGCATCATTGCCCAGGTAGTTGACAGCTGGTTGTCTAAGTGGCAGGCAGATGGTTGAATGAGGTACGTTCCTATTTATGTCCACCGACCCTTGACATCCGCAGCCCCTCTGCAGCCTGCTTACTGTGGGGAATAGTGCTGATCAGGGTCCACCTTACGCCTGCCCAGGTGCGACTTCGTTTTAGGCGAGGACTGCATAGTATGAACCCCTCAAATTAGGGCCAGCTAGTGTTCAATTACATACATATGCGATGTGCTAGAACACCAGTCTCCGCTTCAAGCATCCAGAGCAATTGCCACAATCTTACCCCTGCCAGTGTAGCCGGACAAGTCTGTAGTGTTGCCACCAGTCGTGACATATAAAGTATTTGCTTTCTCGTTCCTTCCCAGTGCAGCCGACGTTGCTGTCTGAACAGCAGATGAGTTAACTCCGCCAGCGATGATCTCCTGTGTGCCGTCAAGAAGCGCCCTTGCAACAACATTATCGTCAAGGCCAGCAAGGTACGCGACTGCGTCCGGGCCAATTGTAAAATCATCAGTTCTGACCCCTTTGCTGATAACCTCATAAGGGCCCACTGCCTGACCAGTGAGCTTGTCAACGCGCACGCGGCAGTATAGTCGCAGAGGAGTATTGACATAGTAGACGTAATCATGCAAGATTCTCACGCCGTTTATTCCCAGCAAAGGCCCGACATCGGTATTCGCTGCCATCGTGTCGTCCTTGAGCATGACTGAATAGTTGCCCGTATTGGTATCCAGACGCCACACAAGTCCGAGTTGACAGTCGGCGATGGCAAGCAGGCCGGCCTCTCGGTTCAAAACCGTCATCCCGTTCAAACTTCCATGCGGAATTCTGCTAATCAAGGTCGGCGGCCCTTTATCCTGACCGTGGCTCAGATCAATTTTCCAAACATGGTTCGAGGCTACGACGGCGTAGACATCTGTGTTGAGCTCTGCGATCCCAGTGGCCATCTCAGCGTTGCTGAATTGATGTATGAAACGTGCGCGAGATGCCTTATGTGGCACAGAAGGGTCGATTTCCCAGAGCTCGGGGGTATTTACCAGAGTAACTAGCAAGTTCCCATTAGGTCGAACGGCAATATTCTCAACCCATGTGGCGTTGGGAAACTGGTATACTTCGTGTAGAGGGAGAGCGTGGACACCAAGGACGCCGGTGGTGAACACAGCGAGAAGCAGAAAAACAAAATCGAACACATTGCTAGGCATTTTGATACTTTGGCAGCCGTATAAGCAGCAGTAATGGTTCTCTCAATGCCCTAGTTGTGCAACATTCTTATACTGTTCCGCCTAAACTCAACTGGTGGAGCGGGCTTGGCATATGTATCTTGCTTACATGGTGGGGATACTTTTATACGGATATTTCTTTTCCCAATTTATCACATTCGGCGGTATACAATCAGGGCCCCTTCTCTATCCCCGCAGCCAGCATGTGGAACTAAACGCCGTGGAAAAAGACATATTGTAACATTTGAGAGATCCACAGCGGCATTTGCTTTATTTGGACACTTCAGCAGATCTTCGAAAAAGTGGCCTTTCCCCCCGTTCGGCTCGCCACCGGTTTGATGAAGCCATCAGTTCAGAACAGCCTCTCAGCAGCCATCCCCACTTGGCAAGGAACCCTGGCGTGACTTCCCAATTACGGGGGTCGTGCGGTGCTCCCCAAACCAACAGCGTCGCACGGCTGTCGTGCGTGTCCCAAAATCCCATCAAATCACGGCACAGGTCCTCGTCATCAAAGTGGTCACTCGAGGATATAAGGTTATCTCTCATGCTAGGGAACGGGAAAACATCGAGCCACGGGTGATGTGGAATTGAAAGCTGAACGTCGGTTGGCCGAAGACTACGCGGAATATGATCGGTTGGTATTTGAGGGCGGGAAAGGTTGAACAACGAAATGGAGTCATCGTCGATTATCCATTCCATGTTCATACCGACTGCCAGGATGTTCTCCATAACTGCGCGTTGCACATTCACACGGCTTAGTGTAATGAGGTGATCGAGGTTGGGCGCACCCAGCCTCTGGCTTTCTAAAGCAAGCCTCTCTATATAGGCCATGCGCTGATCGGCATCTGCTGGGGCCAGGGAGCACCGGAATGGCGGATACTCAGGAGCGATAGGCGGAGCAGACTGGCTTCCACAGTCCGGGGCCTTGCGCATGTCTGGCGGAGGATATGCAGGTACTATTGTGGTGCAAGACATGGCCTCACGGGGTGGGCTCTTCGTTTGCTTGCGGGTGCCTTTGCGAGACAAAGGGGAGCACCAAGTCAGTCAGAATCCCTGCTCCGCCAGAGCCAGATCACCAAGGAAACGAGGGTCACTTACGGTACGCCCTCTGGTTCAAGCGGTTCTGTAGCTTCCTGCGCTGCGCTCGGTCGACGATACCAGTCCAATCATCGCTAGAGGCGCGGAGCATTTCCTGCTGCGGCATGAGCTGCAGTGACATGCTGTCGAGAGTGGCTCTGTCATTGGTCATTTTGAGTGTTCGTCAAGTCAGAGAGATGTGAAGGGTTGTATCATCGCACACATCTCGCAAGATGCGAAGTCCCCGCGAGTGGCAACTCGTCATGGGCGAGGATTGGTCCGCTTGGCAGGGAGCGGGCCTTGGGCTGCAGTGGGCACCATTAGTTAGATTACTTAGCGTGTCAGCACGCTACGGACCCTAATCTCAAACGCTTATATGTCCGAATCCTGTTCTGTATTTCTAATCGAGGGAATCTTGTCGTTTCTAATCGACATAGTAAATCTGTGATCCCACTCTGATATCTCCAAGGAACTCTTCCAAGCCGCAACACACCTACGGGGTGGTATATTCCGGAGCTTGTCCATGCATACAACACGCACCTCTTTTCGACGTTGTGGTTGCATCGCCTTCCGGTAGCGAGGCGTCGGTCGATCCGTACTCGATCGAAGCGACGAAGGAGGACCATGAATGCGTGGCCTTTCTCAAAGATAATTCCCACGTTTGGAAGAACACCCAACGCCTCGACAGCTTGATAGGCAAAGCATCACAATTCGCCGGTGTTTTCTATGTCGGTGGTCATGGCCGTAAGTATCCCCATAGATACGACATGGAGTCTAAGCGGAACAAATAAGCTGATATTTGACCAGCCATGTTCGACCTTGCCAACGATGCAACCTCTCACACCCTCATCCGAGAGCCCATCCGGTGCGACGGTCGTTTCTAGTGGGCCAGATGGTCTGTTGGTCACCGGCCAAAACCCTTCAAGTGCTGCTGTGATTGGAGAAGTACTGATCAAAGCTGCGGGTCTGTCACTTTGATACCTCAGCTAAGACCTGTCTAATGCTGGGACGGCAACTCTGTATCACGGGAGCAAAATAGCTAGTAGATTATTGATCGCACTTGCATTATATATTTCTGCACAAGCAACGGGTTGTCAAGGCCTTATAAGCAATAAAATGTCACCGTCTCTGTCGAATACTCGGCCGACCAGCATGGTGTTTATGCAATATGCCGATTCGCATTGGTACACTTGAGATCCCCCTCGGTTACAGTTGTTGGGCAAATTATGCCCGTC
This sequence comes from Aspergillus sp. PA3604, assembly GCA_023624935.1. Taxonomy (NCBI): domain Eukaryota; kingdom Fungi; phylum Ascomycota; class Eurotiomycetes; order Eurotiales; family Aspergillaceae; genus Aspergillus; species Aspergillus sp. PA3604. The sequence continues at coordinate 214,105 of JAMABJ010000038.1, forward strand.
TGTCGGCTTGCGGGTATCTTCCGGAGACTAATTCCGTACTGCTACACCGTAAAATGTGCGGCAGTTATGACAACGGGATCAACTACCGGCCAAGGACCACTGTCTGCGGGAACATTGCTGCCTTTCCAACCAGCGAGGCCCTGGCTCTTCTGGCGCAATTAAGGCGCATGAAAACCACAGCATCCACAACATGTCGAGGAGTGGCTGGCACCCAGCCGCGAGCTTTGATTCGCTACCAGCTCTTAAGATTGTAAGCAACGTGCATTAGCGTGGGTTAATCACTTCTCCACGTGTTATCAGATCCACCATTGTTCCAAAACAATAGCAAGACTCAACGGCAAAGCTGAATTCACCCATACAACTGCCAGGCATAGGCCCCTGGCTCATCAGAGCAACTTGGCAAGGCTCATGATTTCTATTACTATCTACGTGACAGTATTCTCAAGCGGATCCAGCTCAGGCAACAATGATAACATGCCTTGGCATGACGACGCCGGCCTTGGTCCAGTCTCAAGGCTAGAATGTACCGGGAGTCGCCTCCTTGATGCTGACATCAATGCATCCCGGACCCCCCTTTGAACAATATAAAAGCATGGACACGCTGTCTGCGAGATGTTCCATCTTCAAACATTTTCATTCTTCTTGTGGTGCAAACGTGATTCGCAAACAGAACCAATATGAAGGTCGTGGGAGGCAACATCGCCGCGTTTGGCATGACAATGGCTCTTTCCATGTCAGCTATGGCGCAGAATATGTCATACAGCCCGGACAACTTCTACCGCAGTGATAATGTGACAGTCCACAGCATCAGATTCCCAAGCCAGTACCAGACAGCAGTTGCGGGCAACCTCTTCACCCTCAACAATCTCAACCGCAGTACCCCCGCCCCGGCTGTCATCGTTGGCCACCCGATGGGTGCGGTGAAGGAACAAAGCGCGAACCTCTATGCAACAAAGTTGGCTGAACAGGGCTTTGTCACGGTGTCCCTTGACCTACCATTCTGGGGCGGGAGCCAGGGAAAACCGCGCAATGCTGTGTCGGTAGAACTATATGCAGAGGCATTCAGTGCAGCAGTCGACTACCTTGGCTCGCAGAACTTCACAAACGTGGATCGTGAGCGAATCGGCGGCCTGGGTATCTGTGGCAGCGGATCCTTCGTGATCAGCGCAGCAAAGATCGACCCTCGCCTCAAGGCTATCGCAACATCAACGATGTATGATATGGGTGCTGCTGCCAAGAATGGGCTACAGATGGCGCAAAGTCTTACTGCGCGCAAGGAGATCATCGACGCGGCGGCGCAGCAGCGCTGGTTTGAGGTGGATGGTGGAAGAACTGAGTACACAGGCGGCACCCCAGGCAGACTTACTGCGAATTCAACCGCGGTGGACCGTGAGTTCTATGACTTCTACCGTACTTCCCGTGGTGAATTTACACCAAAGGGCACAACCGCGAACCTCACAACACACCCAACACTCTCAACCAATACGAAGTTCATGAACTTCTACCCGTTTAATGATATTGAAAGCATCTCGCCACGCCCGATGTTATTCATCTCCGGTGACCAGGCACACTCGCGCGAGTTTAGTGAGGATGCCTATGCGCGGGCAGGCGAGCCGAAGGAGCTGTTTTGGGTCCCTGGTGCTGGTCATGTTGACCTTTATGATCGCACGGAGTTGATCCCATTTGCTAAGCTCACCGAATTCTTCCAAACAAACCTCAACTAGACTTGTCGTCTGGCAGTGAGAGGCAATGAGGCAACGTAGGCCAGAGGGAGTATTCGCTTGGTTTGACAGGCTACGCCGCAAAAGACGAGGGGTGAATGTACTGTATTTGATTTCAATACTAGCTTATTTAAAACTAGCACCAGCATAATACTCAAACAGTATACTGAAACAGTATACTGCGAATGATCTGTTTCACTGTCTCCTTTCCGCATCTCTAACGTACAAGTCGCTTTGGTGATCTTACATAGAAGTGCGGTTGCGGTATGAACTGTTTATCTGGGTTTAGTATAGTATCTGCTAAATGCATAGAACTAGGAGCACATGACTCATTTCTGCGAGCGAAGCTGTGTACTTAAGAGGCTTCCAGCGCCCTAGGAATCCTGCTAATGCATTTCTGAGAGCAAAGCGGTACAGCGCAACCGATAGGTCGTTGGACCGGATTTGGTACCCAGCGCTGCTTCTATCAATCGACACGTAAGGAAGATCTCATTGGAAGGGATCGTACCACTGGGGACCAAATGCACGTTGCTGACGTGTGGGTCTAGTCAGAACTATGTGGCAGCCTCGATGAGAAGTGGTTGTCGGCTTCTGTTGCAACGCCTAACTCGCCGGCAAATGCTTACTGCTGCTAGCTTGCTCCCCCTTGCAAGGATTCCACCCTAGCTTAACGTGTGCCGGCCGTAACTGCGGCTTCTAATTTCATGTGGGTATATAACTGCCTCTGACTTATGGGTGACCAAATTTCTCATCATGGCAAAGACTGAATGCTTGGTTATTTGACTTTTTAATCGGAAACTTTGAGGGTGGCAACATTCCAGTCGCGTAATATATGCCGACAGCAGAGCAGATAATATCCCATCTTTCTCTAAATTATCGCCAACACCGTCATACCTGCATATTCTCGCAGCGGTCCCTTGAAACTCTTCGCACACCGCCTGGGGACATCTGATATACACCTTCGTGTTAAAGACACCGTTGAAAAAGACATTTGCTCACAAGCAACACGCGCAGTATGAATTATGATCCACTTGGCCTTGTATTATTTATCGGGGCCATGTTGCTGCTTTGCTTTTTTCTGTCGGATGCACTGCTATGCCTTATTGGCAACTTGAAAATAGCCTTGGCTAGAGAAGCTGGTGTTGCCAGAATGCATAGATGCATCACGAAAGGGGAAATGTATGGAGAGACACAACCCAGTGACGAGGAATTTGACGATAGCAACTACCCGATGGGATAGGCTGATATGCCAACTGGTATGTTGTAAAGCACAATGAGCTGTAAATTGCAAGTTAACCATCTATCCTGCAGGCCATCTCACCACTGGGAGGCATTCATTGGGCTGGTTTCTATTCTTCTGGTGGACTATCCCCGCTCTCGAGACACGTCCCGGTAACTTTATAGATGCCCCGACCAAAGAGATCAGTTGGCTCCGAAAGACAGCGTATCACAAGAGATGTGGGTATTTTGGGTTGCAAGATGGAGAGTTCAGAGGCCTGTGTAGGCACCTCTTTAAGACCTGGGAATATGTGATGTGGGAGTTAGGAATAGATCTGTAAATTGAAGCCGTTCCTCCTAGCATGCCATCCACTCTTGATTTCCTTGGTAGGCGAAGCATCACGAGAGCGCGCAAGAAGTCCCTTTCCCTTTGATAAACCCGGCTACAGTCAGCTGTCGTCCGATCCGGTGTTGTTAGGGTTGTTCGCAGGAGAGAAACGTGGTGGGCCGCCGAGAGACGCTAATGCAGGTCGCTGACAGTCGCTGAGCCAATCAGCGGTCCGAATTCCGAGGAAAGCTGGAGAAGGCTTGGCACAGTGATGTCAAGCCGACAATCCCGCTATAAAGGGAAGCTCGAGCAGCTGCTCAACACAGATACGCAGATTTCTTGCGAGCAAACCAATGGCGTCGTTGCAGAACAAGGTCTTCGCCATTCTTGGCGGTGCCTCGGGCATGGGCTTGGCAACAACCCAGATGCTCCTCGCGAGACAGGCTCAGGTGGCTATTTTTGATATCTCGGCAGATAATCTCAGTGCCTTGCAAAGCAACCTTCCAGCAGAACAGAGCGGCAATTGCATAGCTACACGCGGAGATGTGACGAGCGACGACGCGGTTCAAGGCTTCCTCGTGGAAGCCAAGTCTCGCTTCAAGAGACTGGACGGTGTTGCCAACTTTGCTGGGACGCCAGGTCATGAACTCGGTACTGAGGCAATATGGCAAACAAGTCAGATGGAGTACCAGTTCATCATGGATATTAACGTGAAGGGGTTATTCAATGTTCTCTCTGCTTGCTTGCAGCCAGGATTTCTGGAAGATAACTCAAGCGTGGTCCATATTGGCAGTATATTCTCTGTCCAAGGATTCAAAAATGGCGCCATCTTTGCAGCATCAAAACATGCGGCTCTTGGGATGGTGAGAAGTGCCGCCAAGGAAACTGATGGGAAAACTAGAGTGAACTGTATCCTACCGTATGTTTCCCCTGTCTGCTCTAGCCAGTCTAGGACTGACATACTACAGTGGCGTAGTTGATACCCCAATGCATCAAGCAAACCTGGCTCGTGTACAGGACTTCACTCCGGTTCCGTCGACCCCAATCCCGCGTGACGGCACCGCCGAAGAGGTTGCTAATGTGGCGACCTTTTTGCTCAGCAATGAAAGTAGCTTTGTTACTGGCGCTGCATGGAGCGTAGATGGGGGCGCTAGTGCGTGATACCCTGGGGTCAGATATGAGTATTCTTAGCTGCATGATGGTTCCTCATGGAATCGGCCGTCAGTGATGGTGTCACAAGTCGTTATCAACATAACAAATCCCTTTCCATTAGTGTGTATATGCCAGCCGTGTTGCGCTGCTTTTCGCGTCTCTAATCAAGTCACAAGCGTAGTATATCAGCCTACTTGAGATGTGTCTTGGGTGTTTTGTGCCTTGGCACAGATGCTGGGACTACGAGTCACCCAAACGCTCTGCCTGGGCCACCCCTACAATCCCAGCCCTGCCCTGAGCAATACACCGGCAAAGATGACGCGCCGCGCGGCCCATTAGATTTCAACATTACTAAAGAGATACTCGAGCCTCCCCCGTTTATAGATCCGCTTTTCCGCCAGGACCCCCCGCGCCAATGATCGCCCTTTCGTTGAAGACATGAATCCCGCCGATTTTCGTTCACCTCTCCTGTCTAGATCTGCCTGGGAGAGGCTGGGACATCTCGATTATATGATTCTCCCGGAGTTCGGATACACCAAACAAGCCCCATCATCGGAGGCGTTGGACCCGCTGCTCCTGACTGATGATCCTCTACAATCACATATCGTGGATACGGTAGGGTTCCAAGATGACCATTCCGAATGGGCCTCGCAAGGCTTAGCACACAAGAACATCCCGACTATCCTCTTTCCTGCCTTGCGAGAGGACCAGCTGCCCTTCGGCCTGGTTGATCCGGCACGCTGGCAGGCAGCGATCACCGGCACCAAGATCTCGAAACCGAAGCTCCTTGACTATGTGGTCGCTAGGCGAGGACCAGCTGATCCAGGCTTGAATGAACCTCAGCAATTGGAGATTAAGTCCCAGTTTCTTTGAACGTCATCCACAATTTAAGGACGTTTATCAGCAGCATGTCGTGTGATTAGTGGAAAGATAGTCCAATTATATTGGTTCAGGGTTCAATGAGTACTTATTGCCTATAGCTTCCTACCCTGGAGTCCGCCGGGCCCCTAAAAGATGAATATCTAATATTTATGTTCAGTTGCTGCATCGTTCGCCATTGGAGTCGGGGTCTTTGCGCTCCCCACGATGGGATAGAAACCAATATATGTATTAGGTTACATCTTTCTTGAGGCTTTTATTGGTATGACTCTAATTTGTATCAGAGTCTGATGTCATAACTATTCGACCACAATACTGATTGTTATTTTCTGCTTTCGAATGTCGACATTATACTCTGGCCTCTAGTTTCGACACACCGAGGTTCGTAATAGGGACGTTTATATCTAAGATTCTTTCTAAGTATTTATAGATTCCAAAATAACAGCATGCTCGGACTCGGGAAACTAAACCCTTGAAAAAGAATGAATTAAATCCCGGTCTCGGATAGCCGATTTTGACTCAGGGAGGTGAGGGGACTGAGGGCAATGACAATATCGAGTCGAGTGCCGCCAAAACAATAAATGCGCTTTCCTTGCATGGAGCCGGTACGAAACAGTCCCAAAGTATTACCAGCAAGGGGAGCCAGCCCCAGCGGGGCCCGACTAGAATACCGCTTCATTTGTATAGCTGCAGCACGCGAGCCGACAAAAGTAAACAAGCCCGGGCAAAAGTTCTACAGGGAAACTTGGGCAATATCGGCCACATCATGTCTGGGTCTCTTCTGTTTTGGGTGCGGCGCTATTGCGAAATTTCGCGATTTAAAACTGATCGTCTTGGAGATATATGCATAAAATATAATCAAGAGACATCAAACCGAAAAGAATTTCATGATCATCTCAAACAGATGGCAAGTAATTTTTCAAAGCTGAAATGGAGGGGGAAAAGAAGTATTCTCCGCCGTGGGGAATACATAACCGGGCCAGATCAATTTTTTTATCATAGACCTGGGGACCAACTTCCCCATAGACCGTTTCAGGGAAGTGAATTTGAGGAGCAGGGTCTCGATACTTGGCATGGATCCGACCATCTGTGTCCTCCCTGATATGCTTCGGGTGAACTTGACCGATAATAGGGTCAATCCCCTGGCTGTTACCGCCACTGTGCTTTGCCATGTCGGTTGGGCCATCGGGAGCATTGGCCCATCCTGCTACGCGTTAGAGGAACATCACTGCACAAGATTGAAGTGGTGCACATACGCTTTTGCTGGGTACGGAACCCGTCGTCAATGCTGCTCTGGTAGCTGACAAACAGAAGGCCACGTTCTTGCTCTGTTACCCCATTGCTTCTTTCCTCGTTCCCGCACCAAGGTCCATAAGGAATTCCCCGGCGCATCATTAAATGTTTGGTGTAATTGGGATGGTCATCCCGAGGGCCAGTCTTGCGCATGTGAGAGGCATATGGGCACCTGGTCTGGTCAGCAGGGTTGTAGTTGAACGCATCCGTGTTGTTCTGTTGTTTAATCGTCTTCAACCGCTCTAGTCCGGCCTCTCCAAGCTTCTCTTTGACTGCTATTCTGTTCTTTTCCTCATCCTCGTGTTGTGACAGGCCGGTGTTTGGATCCTCTTTGGGGTGAAGCTCCACCGGAGCACCTAGCGTGTTTGATCAGTTTCTTAAGCACTGACTTTCTCATCAAAATACTAACCTGCAGGCCACCGTCCTACCAGTCGGGAGGAGAACATGCCCATCTCGTCCATTGACTGTCCACTCCATTCAACTGGTTTTCCTGCTTGTTGCGCCTCCTTTGTCTCTTTAGCGCCAGTTGGACAGTTCATAGCACACCAACTAAATGTCAAAGGACGACTTGTTAATATGGAGCAAGCAGGGTGTGAACTTGAATAGGAACACTTACTGATAGAACTCGGGGACTAGCTGCTCGTAAATCCGGAAGACCATAAAGCTGCCATCCTTGGCCCATTCGGGATGTTTGCTCCCATCACGTTCGTTTCCGACAATGATAATTCTGAGCAAGGTTTGTCAGTTTAACAGAATGCAATAAAACCAGGCGAAAATGACATACCCAGGATCTATCGGTGACATTCCAGGGGCATTGGCCTTCACCGAAACATCGTCAAGTCCTTTGATCATAGGCTGGCTAATACCGTCTACCCATCCAAAACTGGCACCGCAGATATTAGCACCTATGCCGATATATAGAAATGCTTTAGCAATACTCACTGTTCAAGATGGTTCTGGTAGACTGTGCCGGTCTTAGTATAGACTTTCTCAATACTTTGCTTGTCATTTCCAACGTTGAAAGCCCAATCAACTGTATCGCGGATCATGCCATCAATACTTTCGAGGCTATCACCCGCCACAACAAGAACACCGTCGATACCACCACCGCTTGGCTTAAATTCGGGGACCCAGTCGTCCTGGGGATCAAGTCCTTGATGGTCTTCGGCTGTCTCGCCCTGCGACGGAGCAGTCATGTCTTTGAACTGACCGCCGTTGAAAACTTCATCGTTGAAACGTTCGGCTCCCAGCTACTTGATATTAGCAGGCACGTCTCTTATACAACCAGGTTTCCACTACTCACTTTGGCCAGGCCAGTAGCAGAGAAGGCAAGATTAATCGAGACTAGACGAATGAGGTCCTTGAGGGTACCCTCAGCCTTCCATTTGTAGATGTCACTGCGGCTCTTGAGAGCTGAATGTGATGTAGTTAGGAAGTTCGCTATTGTTGGCAGGCTGCTCTTGAACTCTTGCACTTTGGTGATTCGAAAAAACACAAATCTTTCGGCCTTCTTGGGCAGACGAGGCCTAACGTTGTTAGCTCTGATAAAGGTGAATTCAGAGTCCGCCAATGGGTCAATGTAAATAGTTGGGATGAAAGAGAAGGAAGTTGACATACCAAATATCTCCCTGTATGTTCTTCTGGTCCACCATTTTGTCCGGTCGGTTGTAGAATACTTCTGCTAACTTGTTCTTTCCCTTCCGACAAAACCCTTTGGTATGAATATATCAAAGCGAAGAACCAGGCAGTTCTTATAGAGAATATACTCGGTACGAGATATTCTTACAACATATTATGCTAAGAAAAGCGTGTAAAGGAAAGCGGGGTTTATGTTATAGGTCATATGCAAAGTTATCTGCATCATGAAATCTCAGTCAAAGAGGGCTCGACGATTTGCAACCTTCAATAGCGGTGTAGGGAAGCTGAAAAACTGGCCCAACTTTATTGGACATCAAATACGTACATGCATCCTGTATGGCTTCAGAGCACTCATTGAATGGCAGGAAGGGGGTGCCGCTCCTGCCTGGATCGGAGCGCTTGGGACCCACAGCCTGCAGGAAAGGGCGAGCTGAAGACCGAGAATGTGCCTGTGAAGCGGTACGTGTTGCTGCTGATGACGAGGAATATGCATACATATCTCCTCACGAGACGCTTGACCACTCAAACAAAAGCAATGTGCATCCGGTGGCTGGCTAGCTATCTCCAAAATCTGCTTGCGCAGCTCACTGATTGCATCATATCACAGATCGAGATGAAAAGTTGCATGAGCGGTTTGTTACGATCATCGGGCACGATTATGGTTCGTACTGGCTCTCTAGATTGGCTCCAGTGATCTTCCTAAATATTTACTTGGCATATACTTGTACACTGGACACAATATGAAACTATTGCTCCTATTACTTGCTTAGCAAAATAGTAAGAAATCTATTCTGGACGAAAATAATCTACATCGCTATTTCAAATCCTCAGTATATCCAGGTTGATTATGGCTATTCACCATCGATATGCGGCGTGTACTGTAACACCGCAGGAGACGAAGTGCATATTCAGTCGGGTTGGGAATCAAGATGTGTAATTCTTCTGATTCCCCTGACTAAATCAAGGGGCTGTGGGTTGTCCTACGTCAGACACTGGCTGCATGCCGAGCTTTTCCTTCGAACGTGCATATAAAGTGGGTTGCCAGCCAGCCACTGGCAAAGCGTGCAGGAAAAAGAGCATGAGCTAGTGAGACACGGCCTGCTTACCTGAATAACCTTCAGAGAATACATCTTATTACCTTGGGGCAGTATCGGTATGGGTTGATCCTGTATGATTTGATTCCCAAAATGCGGGTTTGAATAGGAACACACTGATCTACATGATCCCTCGCCAATATTTATGCTCATGTAGGCTTCATCAGATCTTGAAAATTAGGTTAGACTTGAAATCCGCCTGTATTCGTACCTCCTAGTCCTGGAAAAGATAGGATTGCCGCGGAAATAGATGAACGCCGTGCATATGTAGACACATTCTTAGGGCCTCCAGCTGAGCTGGAGCTATTAGGTAAATATTGTATCTCTTGTGCAACATTCCTAATCAAGCCTAGTGTTTCCTATCCCTGTTTCTAGAATAGAGTCCATGAAATTGAATGCTTTAGCGAGAGGCTTGAATGATATAAATACCGTGTTTGAAATGTTCTTGCGGACGATATTCCATGATCATTGATTACAACCCATTTCTACAACCCTCCAAAACTTTGAGCAACCAAGATGCACCTCAATTCCATCCTTTTCGCCACTATGGCCCTGTTCTTTTCCACTGTCCTTGCCGACGAGAGTCAGTATTCGCTGAAAAAAAGTGCTGACTGCCTTAATATCTGCTTGGATGATCCCAACGGCTTCCAGTGTCCTCCTAATACCTCGTCAACCCAGCTTCCTAATGTATGTACCGACCACAAAGACCTTTTCTGGCATAACAAGCAACTGATAATTAAATCTCCTGCGCTATAGGGCTGCTGGACCTGTTGCCGCAGCGCTTAAACAGGTATTACCGCATTATCAAGAATCCCCCGGAATAATCATGGGGCGCAGGCCAATGGAACAGCTCTAGCAAGCTATCGGCCTCTTGTCCTCTGCTATTGATTTTGTTGATGTATTCCTTGGTTATCGGTCATGCATGGTTGTCAAATATCTTTAGATCTGCAGCTATAGCTCAGAGATCATGGGTCTATCTTAGGCTAGATAGCTCTTGTCAAGGTCCATACTTTCCCCCGCAATAAGTCTTACTATCAACATCAAGCCTGTCTACTCCATACCTAGTAGTGTATTAATAAATCTAGTTCTGCTTTATTTACGGAAAGGAATTCGTCGAACCCAGGTCTTTTGATTATACTGATCACCGGACAGGAGCTTGGTCTCTGACACTGGGCGGCGTAGGAAGGTGCTGTCCGACCCTCATCATTCTGCAGGTCAACATCAATTCTGCTGCTCTTTAGCAAGATCGTAAGAACATTATCACTCGGATAATACTGTGGAGTTATAGAAGAAGTAAAGATCTAAACAAGCCTATACTATAATATTGGTTCAAATAAAAACAATAAAAATACTCTGTATGACATCTATATAAATCTAGTACAGTTTATATCCCGTTTTCCTCTCCGGACTCCGATCCGGGAGATGCCAGTGTTCCATCACTACGTGTTCCTGGCACTCGGGGTCATTTCTAAGCGCGACAGGGACGTTGATACTAGGAATAATAATACATACAATAAGTCAAGGACTGGACAGAAGCATACAATACTGTAGCGCACGACGCCATACTTCATCATCAACCCGCAGACAAGTTGCGAGTGCCGAGGAAGCAGACGACAAGCGAGCATATCGAGTCTGCTCACAGTAGTTCCCAGTTTCTCCGGGGTCCATCCGTCGAAGGTCCGTTGGAAGCTCTGTAATCGACCAGCTAATGATCAGGATAGTTCTCGCTCCCTCACGCGATAAAAATACAGCCGTCGAGTATGCAATTTCCTCCCAGCCGCCCTGCATCAGATTCGCGAAATCCGCGTTGAGCATGTCGGCCAGATGCCAGCGACCGCCACGAGTCAGAAGAGAAATAGCGTCCCAACTTATTCTCACCACCTTTACCGGGTGGCTTGCCTTCGGGTCCTGAGCGGCCGTATACGCATTTATGTCCGATTCCGTTCTGGACACAGCAGGCGCAACAGGGCTAAGCTCCGAGCATTTGGGCTTGGACGCTGTGCAAGGATCACAGGAGGTGCGATATTTGGCTCGAGGCTTAGCCACCCCACCACCCAGAGTAGTATTGCGGTGGTCTGATGGGGAATCCATGATGCACGAGGGAAGAAGCATTAAGTATCCAAACTATTCCTCTGTTTGTTGTCGCTCTGTTTAAGCGCAGGCAGACTCCTGTGCTGTAACATGCAGGTGGAGATACAGGCTGTCGATATATCAGTAATTACCTTCTCTCTGACATGGCGTACTAACAGCTGCTCCTGGTATTGCTCTATTCTTGTAAGGTGAACGGTGCGGATCCTACTGGATCTATGGCTCGGGCAATGTAATGATAACCCTGCGGGGAACTCTCAGCTTGGGCGGGGCGTATAGCGTCCCTGTAATTGTAAGACTACAGCTAACCTCACATACTCTTAATACCCTAATATTTCGATGGCTGGGCGTAAAGCGTTCTATTCGCGACAGTGGGAGCGCACCACAGACAAACTCTTGCTCACTGCATATGGAAGTTCTCTGTGTCGGCGTGCATCCTGACCTCAGAACCAATACTGCTACACGGACAGAGAGGCGGAATGCCTATCATGTCGCTGCCATACCGACTGTACGTATTCGGAGATGTTAACTGTGAGGTTGATGCCAGCCCACAGGCTCTATGCTGTACCCAGGACAATCCTCTGTTAACGTCCTTTCTAGAACAAGCCGGCTTGGCCCTTCGTGCTGAGATTGGCGGCTTCCCGGAATGACGATCGACAGGCTAAGCGTTCCCTGCCTCTTGCAATGGAGTGTCCACGACAGCTTTCCTTAGTGCCTCCTCTTAGGGTTGGACCGTTGGAGTTTCTCAGTCCTCTTCCTCTCGGTCCCAAACGACGTGCCGCGACGGCCCACTTTCGACAGGTAGCAGTATCTCTGTATGTAAAGTTACTCCGTAATTTCAGGCCGGCTTGACTCAGGGTGAATTCGTTCCGTATGGGAAGCTCCATATCGAGTCGGCATTGCAATCCGTGCAGTCCCGGACAGGAGAACCACATTACCTGCCGAGTTCAAAAGCAAATAAATATGTTGGAGACAGCCCAAATATCCTCTTCATCCACCATCATCTCCCTTTGATACTGTCAGCATCGCCATGTTGGGCCCTTCCACAGGACTCGACTTCCTAACTGGCCTCCTGGCCCTTTCGACCAACACCGCGGACTGTGCCTGTCGCTGCATGCCTGGCGATGCCTGCTGGCCCTCCCCCTCCACCTGGTCGCAGTTCAATCAATCGGTTGATGGCCGGCTTATTGCGACCGTGCCATTGGGCGCGGCCTGTCACGGAGATGCCTACAACGCCGCGGAATGCGATGCTCTAAGCGCGGAGTGGACGCAGCCGGATTTACAGTGAGTGATAGCACATTGCTCGGTGGCAACCGAGATATAAAACATAAATAAAAATAGAAGGCTCATATCCAGGCTCAGCTATGAATCTTCCTCCTCCATCATGGCTCCGTTCTTCGCCAATGGCTCCTGCGACCCCTTCCACCCTGTCGACAAACCCTGCACATTGGACAATTACATTGTCTACGCGGTCAACGCGAGCAAACCTGGTCATGTCTCCAAGACAATCCAGTTCGCGACAGAGAACAACATCCGCTTTTCAGTGCGCAATACCGGCCATGACTATAATGGCAAGTCGACTGGGGCCGGTGCTCTCGCTATCTGGACGCACTATATCAAGGATATTGAGATCACAAGCTGGGAAGACCCGTGGTATAATGGAAAGGCAATCAAGCTGGGAGCTGGTGTGTCGGGTATTGAGGCCTATACTGCGGCCGACGCGCAGGACCTGGAAGTTGTTGGTGGCGAGTGCCCGTCGGTGGGCATTGCAGGGGGATACACCCAGGGAGGGGGGCATTCCTCGTTGGCATCTGCGCATGGCCTCGCGGCGGACCAGGTGCTCCAGTGGGAGGTAGTTGATGGGAAGGGCAACTTCATCACTGCCACGCGAGACAACAAGTACGCGGATTTGTTTTGGGCGTTGGGCGGGGGGGGTGGTGGCACGTATGGTGTTGTCTGGTCAATGACAGTAAAAGCACACCCCGGCACGCCTGTTTCTGGGTTAAACTTGACTTTTACAAACGAGGGTATCTCTCAGGATACACTCTATCGCGCTGTGTCTCTGTACCATTCTACTCTCCCCTCTCTTGTCGACGCCGGTGCTATGAGTGTCTGGATGTTCACCAACACCAGCTTCACCATCTCTCCGTTAACTGGTCCCAATATCCCCGTCGCTCGACTGCAGGAACTGCTAGAACCATTCACCAACGGCCTTGCTAAGCTCGGCATTACCTACACCATCCATGCAGAGCAATTCCCCAACTTCCTATCCCAATACAATACAATGCAAGGCGCCATCGAAGTTAGCACAGCCCAGTACGGCGGCTGGCTAATTCCACGCTCTGTAGTGACCGAGAATAATGAAGCCCTCACAGCAGGCTACCGCAACATTACTTCCTCGGGCGCTACCTTCATCGGTGTGGGACTGAACGTCTCGCGTGCCGTTACCGGCGACGTGCATAACGCGGTCCTGCCCGCCTGGCGCGACACCCTAATCGACACAACCATCACGACACCCTGGGAGTGGGCTGCCGACACGGCTATGCTCGCGCAGCAGCGCAAGATGACAGAGGACTACATTCCGATTCTGCAGGCCCTGGCGCCGGAATCGGGAGCGTACATGAACGAGGCGGACTTCCGCCAGCCGAATTGGCAGGAGGCATTCTATGGGGCGAACTATGGGGCACTTAGGGCCGTCAAGGCTAAGTATGACCCGAACAATGTGTTCTATGCATGGCAAGCGGTTGGCTCGGATGAGTGGGTTGTTTCCGAGGGGGGGCGGTTGTGCCGGGCGTTGATAGAAACTCCGTAGAACGACGGGCGCCGCTCCTGCCCCTGCATATTGCATAAGCGTGGACGCCAAAGGGCAAGCTGGACTTTGGAAGAGCTCAGTTCAATATGTAGTCTAACCCATTTTAATGTAAATAGTCGCAATCCTTCCTCAACTGTTCTACATTGCAATATCAACTTCACCCTTGCTTGAGCTAACCAGGGTGTCGAGCTACATAGCTTTCGTATGAACGCTGCAGCAGGCATGACTCGAGTCATGGGCCCGGGGATATACCGGTGCCATGTTGCCGATCCATTTGGCCCCCATGCGTGAGATTCCTGAATAAAACGTCAATCCAGTCGATCGTCATCGATAATGGGGGCCGTCAAACACAGGTTCCTCACTGTTCTCAATATTGTAATGCTAGTGTACCAGTAGTGTCTAGTCCGCGTTACATTTCTATAATCCCCGTTTCTACGACGATTTGCCATTTTGACATCTGCTATGCACGCTCACAGCCACCGAACCCATGCCACATCAACCCTGTCGGTGCGCCTTGAGTTTAAGCTATGGAATCCGAAGCAAGCGAGCGGAGTCTCGTCGTGTTTTCTCTTCCATTGATCAACCCCACCCTCGTGGCTTAGATTGATACTGGTTCTTTTTCTTAACTTTCTCCTCTTCCCCCGCCCTGGTCTTCCGCCTCCTCTACCCGCGAGTATATTCACCACCATCTCTGTTCTCTATGGAACCATGGGCTGGGTATACAACCTCCAAACGCCCGACCCGGACTCCCACATCCCTCGGGTTATCGCAATTAGCATGGTATTTGCGGGCGTGGCATGTCTGACCGTTGCGCTGCGCTTCCATGTGCGCATCTGGGTCAAGAAAGCCGTCTGGGTAGATGACTTTGCGGCGTTGTTTAGTGCGCTTATGGCGGTTGGGTACGCTGGGCTTATAGTCGCTCGTATGTCTATCGTTTTCGCCTTTTTGTTTGATTTTCTACCCAGGGAAATGGAGATGAATATCGGACTAACAGTTTGGGAAAACGCAGAGACACGCTGGGGACTAGGACTTCATGAGGACTACTTCCCGGCCGTGAATAGTATCCCATTTGCGAAGGTTTCTATCCTATCTATGCCGTCTCTTCTGGCTGTGTTAGATTGAATTGAGCTTACTGACAACCACGGAACCAGATGCAATACGCTGGTGGACCGGTATACGCCATCTCCTTGCTTGGATTCAGAATCTCGCTTCTAGCATCCTACCTGCGGATTGGGGGCTTCGTCCGAACGTATCGAATGGTTATTATTGTCGCCATCCTGGCCTGTGTTTGTAACCAAATTGCGTTTACCATTGTCATATCGTGCGGGTGTAGGCCGGTAAGCTACCCAGCAATTATATACCAAGGACCAGACGTGAAAGAATAACAGAGGGGATTTGGATCTAGGTCGCCCGTCAATGGGACGCCTCAATACCAGGTACGTGCATCGACACAGTCGCATCGTACTATGCCCTTGCGGCGACGAGTCTGGCCTTCGACGTGGTTATCATTGCGCTTCCGCTGCCGATTCTGGCGAAGTTGAAGTTGAGATTACGGCAGAAGGTGAGCGAGCAGTCATCTGGCTCCATTTCCATTCCTCCTTACCAGAGGCAATGCTGATAAGGCAACTATGTTATAAAACCAATAGGTCCTCCTCGGCGTCCTCTTTGGCCTCGGCTTCTTCGTCACAATCATTCAGATCATCCGCATCTTCACGGTCAAGAACCTCGCCACATACGCGAACAGCGAGGCGATTATCCTCTGGTCGATTGTTGAAATTGGGCTTGGGGTGCGTTTTGTCTTCCCATCACATCTATCTATCGTTCTGCCATTCCTATACCTGCCTGTCTCCCAACGCTAGCACAGTACGGCGCAATATGAGCCCACATTCAAACAGTCAAATAACAATTAGGAACAGGTCATAATAAGTTGCATCCCAACCTACGGCCCCTACTTCCGCTCCTTCAAAATGAATATATCGGGCTACCGCCGGCGACGCACGCAGGGGACAGGACAATACTATGGGAGTTCCGACGCACAATCACGTTTGCACTCGCAGTCGAACACGCAATCATACAGGCTTCCATCCCGTAATATGAGCCGGGGCCGGACCGGCGGGCGAGACCGAGACGGGGATCGGGTCTATGACAACAATACCGTGCCGACGACGACGGTGGGCGCGGTGGCAGAGAGGAATAGGATGGGTGATAATGATTCCGAGGAGATTATACTGTTTGATCGGGGGGACGATGACGCGGAGCAGATCCAGGATACGGGGAATGGGAAGGGGATCCATATTGCGACAGAGGTGAGGGTTGAGAGGGGGCCGCGGGAGTAGAGCTTGAGTTTTGATAATGCCAGGTTGTTTGGTTATTGTTTAGTTATTGTTTAGTTCCTCGGCTATATATAATCCATCGCTTCATGACCAGTCCGATCCCACTACCCAAAAGTAGAAAACCCGACAGGGCTGAGTCGCATTCGCTTCAGTGCCCTCTGATAATGATCATCTCGCTTGGCCATCATGCAAGGTCAACAGTTATTCGCCGCCAGCACCCAGGTCTTCCCAAAAGGACCACTCACTCCCGGCGAGTACGAGGTGGCATAAATAGATCTCGTGTTGCAGATGCCGATCACCATCGGGTTTCTCGAGAATCTCTTCCACATGCAAGGAACACGTCGATCGTGCCTATTCTTGGATACGAGCTTGTCAACATCGAGGGCTGATCACGCCGTGAAACATGCCCAAGACGCAGATGCTGCCTTCCCTGGGAACGCCTTGGATCTGAGAGTCGCACGTGTGCGATTCTGCTGTTCTAAAAGGTCGACAAGCTCGCTCACACCAGCTTCCAAAAACAGCTTTCATATGCGTGATGTTGTATAAAGATCGCGAGGGTACGTCCCCCAGACCATTATCCCCCCAACTCGACAATCCCCTTCATCTTTCTCAGCATCATCAAGATGCGCTTCTTGAAGCTCCTCGCCTTCCTGGCCACGGCGGCCTTCGCCAACGTCGACGACCCAGCTGCCGACAAGGCCCAGTCGCACAATGAGTTCGCGCTCTTCCGCAGCGCGAACATGAACGGAGCCGACAAACTCTCCACAGGCGTCGGCTTCCACTCCTTCCGTATCCCTGCTGTGGTCCGCAGCAAGTCCGGCCGCCTCATCGCCTTCGCCGAGGGCCGCCGCTTCAACGACCGCGACTTCGGCGACATCAACCTCGTCTACAAGCGCACCAAGTCCACTGACGGCGTGGGCAAGGCCATCGACGACTGGGAGGGTCTGAGGGAAGTCGTCGGCGCCGGCGACGGCACATGGGGGAACCCGGCCCCCGTCGTCGACGACGATGGCACGATCTATCTCTGGATGAGCTGGAATAACGGCAGTTACTCTCAAACCGGTCTCCCCCTGCACGACGGAACCCCGACAAAGCCCATCGACGACACCTGGGAAGGCCGCCGCCATCTCTTCCTCACCTACAGCAAGGACGAGGGCGAGAACTGGTCCGCGCCTGAAGATTTCACAAAGGCACTCACCCCCAAGGGACGGACCTGGGACGCCGTCGGGCCCGGTATCGGAATCCGCCTCACATCCGGCGAACTCGTCATCCCCGCTCAGGAACGCAACCTGATCGGCCGCGGCGAGCCAGGCAAGCGCGAGTGGACCGCCCAGGACGTCCCCGGGGCCGGGTCGGAGGGTACGATCGTCGAGCTCCCCAATGGGCGGCTCCAGCGCAATGACCGCAAGTCCGGCGGATACCGCATCATCTCCTATGGCAGTCTTGCCGATGGCTTCGGCGAGTTCAAGGAGGATACTGGGCTCCCCGACCCCGGATGCCAGGGTTCCATCCTTAGCTATAACCGCGGCGAAGACCTGAACCGCACGATCTTCATGAATGCTGCCGATGCCGAGACCCGCCGCAGCATGCGCGTCCGTGTGACGTATGACGATGATGCCAGGAAATACAACTACGGCCGCAAGCTGGATGATGCTCCAGTGCCGAACTCGGGTCACCAGGGTGGGTACTCGAGCATGGTAAAGACCGGCGATTACCACATTGGTGCGCTTGTCGAGAGTGATTTCTTCAATGATGGGAGCAATGGTGGCTCGTACCGGACTATTCTCTGGCGCCGGTTCAATCTCTCTTGGGTTTTGCATGGGCCGAACAACTAGAGCAGTTGTCTTGTCTGGCTGCGGGTATCTCATGCCCGAGTCTTTCGGGTTGTACAGCGAAGAATAATGTGTTGTGTATAGCTATATATTTAACCCCCAAGCCTAGACACTACGCCATGAGGGATCTGAGATCTATTTCTATTCTTTGTCCGCTGATTAGCTGTAGTACGTGCTTCCGCTGTTCTACACGCGTGTGTATATTTTTTACTATACAAAAATAACTATAGCTTAAATATGGTAATGTTATCTTAATATAGTGTTATTACTTCTGTGGGGGGTAAATCAGTAATTCCAGTGATCCAGTCGAATTAAATATATATATATTATTCATTAGGTATTCTAGTCTTCTAGGGTTCCTCTGAACAATCTGACTTGTAATACTATGGAGTCTTACTTTCCCTGCCATACAGACCATATCTGTTGCTACTTGGTGATGGTACGCTATCATTCTCTGGCGACAGAATGGCTTCCATACCGGCGGGTCCTATGTTAGTGCCAATCCCTCGACATCCCTCCGATACATCATGCGCGCTGTAAACGCATAACGCGCTTACAAGATGCAGTCATTTGTCGGTAACTCAGAACAATGATTGTGCTCTATCTGACTTTGACGGAGAACATGCCGCCGAATTTCCTTCCCATTTATTGGAAGCTATCTACCACGTCCGTACTCGATTATGATATGATGTTTTGGGTCGATCTGAGGGTTACCTATCGCCACTTTCCCGGAACTGGATCTCGACTTTTGACAGCGGACAGTATCTCCTCTTCGGGCCGAGCTAGCATGTTTATGGCGCGCCAGATCTCCACGAGTCAGCTCAGCTGGGGAAACTCCGCTGCAGGCTTAAAATAACTCTTGCGAGGCGATGTAACGGCAGCGAGATATCCTGCTCTCCGGGTCCAGCCCTGCCAGGAGAAAGCTCCCACAGCCCCCAATGGAACTCGTCGATCCCAGTTGTGCTGTCATCGCAATTGGCTGTGTTGTCTTTTTGTACGGAACACGCAGGATCGTCCGTGGGGTCCGAGCCTGAGACACAATTTCAGCCGTGAACAGCCCAACGGTCGAATCCGGACTATTTAATATGAGATGATTCTCTCCTCTGTTCTTGAATCATCCATCCAGAATTCAGACAAATCTTGTCAACTCAAAAAAAAAAAAAAAAAAATGAAGTCCATCTCTCTGCTCTCGCTCGTCTCCCTCTCTGCAGCGGCCCTCGCAGCCGGTACGTTTCATACGGAGCCAAGTCCTACCATATCCCTTCCCAGTAGCTAACCCGCGCACAGGCTGCAACGTCGAAGGCAACCTCTTTCAACTCCAAGCCTTCCAAACGCGCGACGACGGCTCGCGCCGCACCGGCAGCGTCCAAGTTGCCCAAATTGGCGACCTGGGCACCGAAACCCTTGCCCACTTCAGCGCCTCCTCCGCCGGCGGGCCCGAAACCTCCACCGCAGTCTTCTACCTCAATACCGACAACAACCGCCTCATCGTCCTCGACCCCTTCAGCCTGCTGCACGCGTCAAACAGCTACACTGACGCGGCGGAGGGCGGCGAACTGAAGTTCACCTTCTACAATGATACCAGCCGGCCCGAGCCGTACCACTGGCCCGTCTTTGGGATTAGCGAGGCAGATGATGGTGAGTACTTGACTGTTGATGGGGATGCGGCTGCCTTCAAGCATTGTCCTACTGATGCGGAGAGCCCGCTGCTCACTGGGTCTATTGCCCTGGGCACGGCGGATGTTGGCAAGGACTGTGTGCCCCTGGACGGACTGAAGATTTACCCTGTTACCTCGCAGATTAGCCAGGAGTAGAGTAGATATCCGTTATAGTAATGCTAGATAACCCGACATCTTTATGATAACAATGCCTTGCAACCTGGAATCTCTAAAATCCATTCCCTTCATTTTCACCAAACCTCTTTCCCCGCGCCCGAAGACAGCGTATTTATATTCTCAAAACGGAACTATCCCGCGCTCACACGAGAGCCAAGACTCGTCCCTGACACCACGCCAGTAAGCTTCCCAGTCAAGAGATTAGTTCGATCACGCAATGCCCTGGTGTGACTCTTGATCCCGGGGGCCTGACGCACCGAAATCGCCTGACGGAGGCAGGGGCTCAGAGGAGCAGTTCGGCGCACTACTCCACCACACTCGGCAACAAGAACGAAAATAGAAGCCTTGAATGGAATTACGCTGGTGCCGGCGTCGAGGCCGGACCAGAGTCCTGCAAACTCTGTGGAACTGCGCTCCCGGCTGAACTTTGGCATTTTATCCAGGCAGGAGACGAGATGCACAATGGGACCGCGGACCAATGCAGGTGCTGATCCCAGCCCCCAAAACTTACAATGGATTTTGAGTTAGCAAGGAAGATCCAATGCTCAATTCCAGCGTGATTAGGGGGTTCTCTACGACCGTTCCTGGTCCACTGCGTGAAAGCGGGCTCAGATGCACCCTCGCCTCTGATCCGCAAAGGACGGAACAGGATCCGAGTTACAGGCTTCTCGCAAGATACCTGCTCCATTTCCCATGGGCGGTGTGGACGTCAGATTTAATGGGAGCGTTGCTAATCATGTCGAATAACGCTACTGCAGAGCAGCGAATGGCACATCCATAGCCCAGGCCGTGGGCAGGAGAGAGATCGGTATGCGTATTTTCAATATCGATTGGCGAATACACACGATAAAGCTGTGGTTAAAGCACTCTATGTTGGCGTCGACATTGGGCGTGCTGTTCCATTATCTAATATGAGGCTACATGCCCTATTGGGTGTGGCTAAGTGGATATATAAATTGATTAGTATAGCTTTTGAACATTGCGGGCCGACAATACAACATTGTAGTGGTGTTTTTGAATTCAAGGTATTTTCAGACAACTACCGTACCTAGACGCCACATCTCCAGCATACTTTCGAGGTCATTATCACCTTGATGGGCCTTATTGCTAGTGGGTTGTATGGGCGTGTATAGTGTGTCGTGACGTCGTAATTGCTAGCGCTATACTGTCATCCACATCCATGTAGTTCTAAATGAGCGCAGGCAGTACGCGTATTTACCCATTTCCTATAGGCTAGTAATGGTGGTCGAAAATAAGAACTATGGCGCGTTCCACAGCGCGGAAGTAGACATCCTGCCTATAACCAGCGATAGCCGGGGGAGTAGATCAACCAATCATCCCAAATATAGCTTTGACGATGGGGATCCTATTCTTTGACGATATCACTAGCAAAATACCCCTTGGTCCAGATCTACCAATGTCACAATAGACTTTGTACAACCAGATCAACACTGTATCAAATTTCAGCAATATTAATATATGTGGCGCGTATGGATCAAAGTGTGATTGACGGGGAACGCGTGAGAAAGCAGCATGGCGGTACCTGGAAATATTCAGCCTGTTCGAACCCGCCCCGGAGGCCCAGGCGACACAACATGTCAGCAAACAGCAGTAAACGCGATAGGTCTACTTAGCAGTGTCATCAACTCAAACAGTATTTATCACCAAAGTCACGTTATTTCTCTCAAGCCGTTCTCTTATCACAGTTGTAAGGTTTCTTCGTGCCCCCTTAAACCATGCTGCGGATGATAACTTCCGGGTATAACTCTATTCAGACCCACCTGGCCGGTGCGTCGCAAGACCATTTCCGGCCGAAGACCACTAGGTGAAGCTTTCGATACGCTTGAAGCCCATATATATGCCTTGGGTCGCGATGCACAGACTGGATCGCTCATACTTGGTTATGCGTATCTCGCCCATAATTCCTTTATACTACCTACAACTTGAACAATGTCTAGAGTCGAGGTTGACCTAGAAGACAACAATGACACCTGCAATGCCGTGGGTGATAAGATGGGGGGTACTGAATCGCACTCTGAGCACGCAACATTGGGTGCCGATAGGGACTCTATGCCTCCCGGGTATTTCACCAGCCCCTCCTTTCTGGGCACCATGGTAGCATCCGGGTTCGCTATTGCCGGGGTAAGTGCAATTACTTACCACTCTGGACAATTCTAGAAAAGGAAGCTAACTATATGCTACAGGGGACAGGAGGTTTTGCTCTCGCGGCGCCTATTTTGAGCATCATTAATGCCGACATTGGACCCGATCCGAACTATACCTGGGTCAGCTTGTCCTATACTCTGACTCTTTCCGTCGGCCTCACACTTGTGGGCCGGCTGTCCGATCTATTTGGACGCCGCTGGTTCTTCATTTCTGGAAATATCCTTGCTGTCATCGGCAGTATTGTTTGCGCAGTTGCAAATAGTATCAATATGGTCATCGGCGGCACCGTTCTAATTGGGCTCGCAGCGTCAACTCAGCTCTCATTCCCATTCGTTGTGGGGGAGATTGTTCCCATGCAGTATCGCTTCATCGCAAATGCATTCATCTATGTCTGGTCCATTCCATTCTCTGGACTTGGCCCGTTAGTAGCGTACGCGTTTGTGCTACACACGACCGCAGGGTGGCGCTGGTGCTATTACTTGATGATTATTGTGAATGGGCTGGGTGTTATCTGCTGGCTCCTCTTCTATCATCCGCCAACATTCTCTATGAAGAATCAATCCGCGAGCAAGTGGGCTATGGTAAAGGGATTTGATTATGTAGGTTTCACTCTCTTTACCGGCGGGCTCTTGATCTTTCTTGTTGGCCTCTCGTGGGGCGGTGCGGTTCACCCTTGGAAATCAGCGCGTGTTATCGCGACTATAGTAGTGGGGTTTATGGCGTTGGTCGCCTTTGCGTCGTGGGAATTATGGGCAAATCCGAAGGAAAAGTTACTCCCAATGCACCTGTTCCGGAACCAAGGTCTTTTTCCCTGCCCTTCGTTAGTTCCAGCTTTAGGATTTGATCCATTGACACACACCCCGACATTATCTAGGCTGGAACGCTTCAATCCTTGTGCTCTCTCTGGGTGCATCAGTATATTACGCCTTTTCAATTATCCTCCCCCAACTCGTCTTCGGCGTCTATACGGATGACCTGTTTTACGGCTCCGGTCTGTCCTGTATAGTTGGTGCTTGTATTGTTTTGGGCCAGATTACTGGCGGACTACTTGCCAAACATATCGGGAAGCAAAAGTGGCAGCTAATATTCTCGTGTGCCGCATTCATGGGCCTTCTCGGTGGCGTCTCCTGTGTTACTGTCGATAATAGGAGCACTGTTATTGGTCTTCTAATTGTGGGCTGCTTTTTCTGCGGCTGGGTCGAGTCTCTCGGCCTCGGAATGGCGAGCATCCTCGTCGACGACCAGAGCGAGATCGGTACAGCCGTTGGCGTTGCTGGATCAGTGAGGTCCACCATCTCGACCGTAGCATCAACGATCTATCTGGCGGTGCTGGCTAACCGTCTGGGAGAAACCGTCCCGTCCGCGGTATCCCCAGCGGTTACAGACGCTGGCCTCCCACCGTCCTCTGTCGCTGCATTTATAGAGGCCATTACGACTGGCTCATCTGAGGGAATTCCAGGTGTGACACCGGATATTATTAAGGTTGGATCCCACGCGTACAAGGTTGCGAGTGCCCAAGCATATAGTACCGTCTTCCTCACCTCGATCTCGTTCAGTGGCCTGGCGCTTATCATGAGCGTCTTTTGTCCGAACGTCGATGACCGGATGACTGGAATGGTGGCAACTACGTTGCATAGGGGACGAAATTATGAGATTCCTGGGATAAAGAAAAAGCGGACGGGATTAGCTTGACACTGCCGGGATCGGCAGATCTGGAGATGCCTGCTAGTAGGCAGATTCATAGTGATAGAGCACCACTAATCCTAGTCTAATCTATATATTTTTAAAAGATCCCTCTCCAATAGTATAATAATTTAGGCTTATAAAAAAAATCTATACTAACTATATAGGAATTTCATAGATTAAATATTCATCTAATCTAAAGAGGATTCTAATTATATTATTACTAGATAAAGATATATCAGCCCCTAAATAGTACTGTTAGAGATAATAAATTAAATAATTTAATAATTTAATATAAATAATAATATATATATTAATATAAATTATTATTTCTACAGTCTTATTAGGCCTGGTAACTCCTATAAATAATCTATAGATTATAGTCTAAACTATAATCTGCTCCTAATATTAATATAAATACCTATTATTAGTACAAATAATATATAATAACTAACTATAGTTAAAGTATTAATATTAAGAAATTATTTATTTTATTATTTTTATACTAGTGCTATCTTGCTATTAAAGAATATTCTAACTAGTTATATAATCTTATTTATTACTAATAAGATTTTTTTAATAGCTTAGTATTATTCTTAATATTATTATCTTTCTAATTATACTGTACCTGGATCTTCTTTATAAAGATAAGAATGATTTATATATTTATATTCTAATTACAGTCTGGCCTGTGATCCGCTGTATAGTCTTAAAATATATAATCTTAAAATATATAGTCTTAAAATATATAATCTTAAAATATATAATCTTAAAATATATAATCTTAAAATATATAATCTTAAAATATATAATCCTAAAATATATAATCCTAAAATATATAGTCTTATAGGTCTTGCGACTCTCTATAGACTATTATTAATATTTTCTACTCTTATAAATTATTATATATTTTACAGTCTCTCCTTTGTCATGTAGATATTTATAAATTTTATATTTTTTGATAGGCTACCTGGCAGGTGGAAATATATATATATATATATTAGCTAGCAGCAGACCACCCGCCAGGTAAAGAATATTACTTTATATATATATCTATACCATTAAGAGATAGAGATTCTTACTACTAATATTGTTATTTTTTTACTACTCTATATCTGCTACTTTTTTACAAAGACGAAAATATTCTATATATCTGTCAGGAAACGCGGATATTGTCAGCTAATGATCGCACTGCACCGCAGCTAGTGCTGTAATAATAGTAGAGAAATAATAAGCTGGTTTACTTATATTTAAGATATAATACTAAACTAGAAAAGAGATAGTATTATATTAAGAATATAAAAAAGAAATAAAGAAAATAAGACTAGATTATATCTATAATATAAACTAGGTATATAAAGAATATAATAAATAAAAGATATTAAAGAATTATTATTATTATATCTAGCTATTTACTTTTTATTTATGATTTTTAGAAGTATAGCTAATCTATCTTTATAAAATTATATAAATCTATATTATATCTCTATTCTCTTTAATAAATATACCTATCTAAGA
Source organism: Aspergillus sp. PA3604 (assembly GCA_023624935.1). NCBI lineage: Eukaryota > Fungi > Ascomycota > Eurotiomycetes > Eurotiales > Aspergillaceae > Aspergillus > Aspergillus sp. PA3604. Next base: position 239,695 of record JAMABJ010000038.1, read on the forward strand.
CTCTTTTCTATTTATATTAAGAATAACTAAGGATCAGCAGACCTTATCTGACAACTATGTCCTTATATATTTTTTCTCGGGATTCTCTTTTACAGTAATGTATTTCGGCCCCCTGGAATAAAGTCAGTAGAAAACCTCTAATACCTGTAGCTAGAAAGTAGTTACTAATAGTCAAGGGTCCTGTTAATATAGAATAAGACTAATTGTTATATATTTTGTTATATTAAGAGCATTTATAATCAGATTTAAATTAATTATAAGCAGCCTATCTCTTAAAGTAAATTAACTTAGTAGTTCAAGATATTTAGTAAGATTACTAGCTTTAAGTAATTACTATTTATATATTAGTTCTGATATAGTGGTGGTACTATGCTGAATAAAAATAGTAAGTTTTAAAATATACTACTATATTACTTCTTTTATTATATAATACTAATTTAAAGTAGTTATGATTGCTACGTCTTATTAGTAATATCCAATAGAACCTGATTATAAAATATTTAGATATCTAAATTTTTCTAAACTATTACCTTCCTCAACATATTAGTACTGATATACAGGTACTGATAAGAAATCTTAAGCTGGATTTAGCTATAATAAGGGTAGTTACCCGGATAGGATAATAAATTAAATAATATCAGTTTTAAGAGCTTACTAAGATGTAGAAGACTATAGTAGAATATAATCTAGAGCTTTAGAAAGCTATCTAGAAGTAGGATATCTTCTTCTAGAAGCTTTAGTATAGTTAGAGAAAGTCTGGCTGAAAACCTGATAAATTAAACAGGCTAAAGTATAAAATTACTAATATATAGAATTAACTTTTATATACCCTTTATTAGCAGGCCCGGAACATCAGGAGATATGCAGTAACTGGCCAACACAGGACGCCCAGCTGAGAATCGCCAACTGCATGAAAATATGCATGTACTGTGGCAAAGGTTTTGCAGTGGCAGCTGAATTGCGCAGATACCTTAACAGAAGAAGGGAGTACTCACTTAGGAATCTGACGGTACTACTCGGTCGCTTGTACGTACCGCGCGGAGATAGCTTGAGCTTGCTGGCGAACCGTTCCAAAGAACCTCTCCTCTTCAACCGTGGACACGCGACGGCCGGGCCCAACCACGTGACGTCAATTATGATTAAATTATGATTGGGATATTCTCGTTTCCTTTTCGCCCCATCGTGGACGGCGAATTCGAAATCTGCCGACTATGCTGGGAGGGCGAAGCGATGGGATTGTTATTGTTGTTGCTGTGATGCTCGCAGTGTCTCTATTAACTGTCTGTCTTCGGTGTTTCGTGCGTCTACTGGTTGTCAAGGCCTTTGGGTGGGACGATGGCCTCATGGTTATCGCAATGGCAAGTTCAAATTTGGGATGTATGAAAGCAGTTCACTGACTCTGCTCAGATCTTCAACATGGCCTTCGCCGTCTGCGGCATTTTGGGGGCCACGTATGGTATCGGCAAGGAAATGACATACTTTGAGCACCGTCCAGCAGACTTTCGCCGTGCCATGTTTGTGAGTGATATGCACTCCTATGCGAGCCTTGCCCTGCCAGCCCTGACACGAGAATCCATAGTGCTGGTGGCTGGGTCAAATATTCTACACCCTGTCAACCACGACCATGAGGCAATCCATTTCCATCCAGCTCTTTCGCTTCACCTTCGAGCGTGTGCATGCCATTATGCTTTACGTGGTTTCGATACTTTCATTTGCAGTGGGAATGGTCTTCTTGTTCTTCACAGTCTTCCAATGCAGCCCTGTGGAATACTACTGGGAGCGCCTGACTATGCAAGGCCACTGCTTGAACACCAACCTTCTGACAGACATCACGTACTTTTACAGCGCTGTGGCCGCGGCATGCGACCTGACAATTGGCCTCTTACCCGCCTTCTTGATACGTCCTCTGAGAGCCAGCCACAGGACAAAGATTGGCGTTGCCTTGATTCTTGGAATTGGCTGCGTGTGCGTTTCCACTACCGGGATTTTGTCGAGTAGGAATGACTTTGTGTCTAGTGCGAGCGCCGCCGTAATCGTCCGTATTCCGTTCTTGGACTCTCTGAAAAGCGATGAGTTTTTGCGTACGCAGTCCCCACCACATACGCCACTGCCCTCTAACCGTCATGGCAGACGCAACGAGCCAGGTGGCTATATGGTCCAATATCGAAGCAGGTCTGGGTATCACAGCTGGGAGTCTGGCGCCATTACGGCCACTTTCGCGCAAAGTGCGGACTGCGGCTCGGTCTCTTAAAGGCCAATTAGTCGTGTTCAAGACTAAGAGCTTCCTGGCACTGCCTAAAAAGCGACAGGAAGCCGAGCTGGATTTTATACCAGGGCCAGACAACCAAGCATTTGATACCCCCCTTGTCAGTACCAGCACTGGGGCCCGTGCGACCCCCTAGGACATTCGCAGCCATTAGGTATTCAGGTTTCGATATATTTGCAATCTCGCACATGTAAATAGAGAGGGTCCAGTTCAGGCTAGTAGGCAGATTCATGGTGACAGAGCACCACTAATCCTGGTCTAATATATATATTCTTACCATGGCTGGATAGTCCTCAATCTATAGAATCTAAATATTATCTTTATTTCTCTATTAGATACTATGTTAGAGAGTTATTATAGTTTAAAAATCCTTTTTTAATAATATAATAATTTAGGTTTATAATAATTTTTATATTAATTATATAGAAATCACGTAAATTTAATATTTATTAAATCTAAAGAGAATTCTAATTAGATTACTATTAATTAAAGATATATTAGCCCTAACTATATTCTGTCTCACCAGTAGGGGTACTGGTCCGCAAAAGTAAAGGCTTGGCAGGGGGGTACTGGTGGGTTAACTCAACAGTACCCCTTAAAATCTTTAATTCTTAATATTTCTGAATAAAAATTAGATTATTAGATAGCTAGAGTTCTAAGTTTTAATAATATTTAAAAAGACCTTAGGATTTCCTCTTTAGGAAGGTAGGATTTGGAGGTAAAGAATTAGCTAATTTTTTTGTTGGGGTAAGCCTTGGCATGCTAATAACGGGTAGTCTAGACCTAATTAAGATACTTTAATACCTCAGGCATGAATCCTGAGTATCAGGCATGAATATTAAGGCTGCAGGCTCTTGTTAAAATTGTTAGGGGCAAGGCCCGAAGCGAGCTAGTTGCGTACTAGATACACGATGGAATAGCTGAAGAACCAGGATACAGGGGCTGTTAGAGTTCTGACATAGCTAATAGAGATAAATATATAATCCTTAATATCTGAGGCTAATATTTTAGGAATAATATCTAAGGTAGAGTTGATAGTAGGGCTTTAGTAGAGTTCTTATAATAATATCCTCTCCTTCCTTCCTGTTTCAGTGATATATACTCGGGAGAAGTAATATAAACAGGATTTAGGTACTAATCTATATTTACTATATTTAATATAGCTTTTCTTATCTATATCTTCTATAACTTACTTAATCTTAGCCTTACCTTAGGCTAGTATTAAAATCTAGTATTATTTAAGATTATAATTTTCTTTTTATATATAGCTATTCTCTCCTGTAGGTATTATTTATAATAGTTAGTTTTAATTAATTTTCTAATTTTCTAGTTCTTTATAGTCTTACTATCTACTTCTAACAAGCTGATTTTAATATTCTCCTCTCTTATTTTATAAGAGAGCTTCTTTAGGTACTCCTAGTACTTTAGGACTACTGGTCTTAGGTAACTAGTATCTCTAAGAGATAGTTTTAGGGCCTGTATAGCTATATTTAGTTCGCTGAAAGTACTATAGTATTTTAAGAGTAAATAACTTTTCTCTTTTCTATTTAGATATTCTGAACTATACTATTTTCTAGACTCTATAGTTCCGCCTGTACTATGCTTAGAACCTAAGTATAGGAAGACAGCTTAACCTAGAATAAACTAGCTATTAGCTGTATTATAAGAATATATTATATCTTTATAGTAGGCTTATTAGCTAATATCTCTTCCTCTATATTAATAGGATACTTGATCTCCTATATCTTAGTAGTAACTATATCTTCTAGTGCTTTAACAGATTCCCAGGTTAGGTTTAAATATCCTGATTATTTTATAAGATAATACTACTACAGGTTCCTTCTCTTCTATATTACTAATCTATTTCTTTCTCTTTAAATAAGGGCCTTATCTAAGATTAATTCTATTATATACTTATCCTTATTATCTATCTAGATTACTAGAGGAAGGCTTTTATCTTAATACTATAATAGGAGCTTATTATATCCTGCTAGTTAAATAAAATTAATATAAAATACTAGATAGATTTCTTTAGAAATATTAAGCTTTACAGTATAAGTTCTCTTAACTTCTAATATATAATACTTAGTATTTTTCTAATCTAACTTTTTATATAGCTGGTCAGTATATATATTCTTTAGATTTAGCTAAATAAGATTATTCTTTTTATATATTAGTATAGGAGAGCGTCTTCTATTAGCTTATTATTCTAATTCTTATTATATAAAGAAGAGGGATATATTTACTTATTATACAGCTTTTTTTAACTTCTATATAATAGAATCTGTAATCTGAATAGGGCTTTCTCTTATTTTATTCTTCTAGAATAGGATTACTGCTTGGTTTACTATAGTCTTAAATAGTAATAGATTATATCTATAGCTTAAGAAAAAGGGAGATATTCCAGTTACTATAGATATATATATATTTAGGATATATTCTGCTATAGATAGTAGATTATACTAATTATCCTGGCTATAATATATATAGATTCTAAAGTATATCTTAATACTATTATTAACATGTTCTGTAGATTTATCTATTTAGAGGTGATAGGCTGTAGAGAGAAGTTATTTAATCTTTAGTAGCTAATATATACATAACTAAGTCTAGCTTATAAACTAGCTTTCTTAATCTAAAATCATTGATTAGAGGACTCTATAGTATTAAATAAGTAAATAGATAAGTATATATATAAGATTCTTAGCTGTAGTAGAGCTTATTAGTTCTAGGATTATATTCTAAATAAGTTAGTTAGTAATTACTAGAAGAATTAAGTATTCTTTACTTTTAAATAAATTAGTAATAAAATCTAATAAGATATCTTACTAAGACTAGTTAGAAATAGGTAGTAGTTTTAGTAATCTATTTCTTCTATTTCTCTAAGCTTTTACTTATCTATATATATTATAATTCCGGAGGTAATATTTAATATTACTTAATATATTTAGCTAATAGTATTTACAGCTGACTAGTATATATATCTTATTCTATCTGGGGTGGCCTGTAAGTAATAAGTTATATACTTATTAAATAAAATAGGTTCTTAGCAGTTTATATTCTGGTATCTAGGTTCTGTTATAGTAGTTAATATAGCCTTAGTAGTTAATATTATATTTACTAAGAAAAATCTATAGTTTCAGCTGTAATAGAAGATTTCTAGCTTTATTTTTTTCTAGAATCTGTACTACTTTCTAATAGATAGTATTATAATTCCTTATTTCTATCTATAGATTAATTAACTCAGGGTTTATTATTAGTATTATAATATTCTTTAGCTGGTGTCTAGTCTTTAGTAGTTAGAAGATTTAGAATTAGATATATTTATTAGAATTATTTTATAGTATATTCTGATCTCTTCTTAATAGAGTATTAACTTAAATATTTATACTTTCTTTACAGTATTTAAATAAGAAGTTAAATTTAGATAGAAATAGGCTCTATCTTATATATCTTTTAGTAAGTTTCTAGGGTGAGTAGAAATATTCTAGATTCTTATAGTCTGTAATTATCTTAAAAAATAGGATAGACTGGAGTTCTATATCCTATACTTCTAAGTAATAAATAACAGCTAGCAGTTCCTTATTATAAATCTTATAATTATATTCAGCGGGGATATAATACTTTAAGAAGTAGATATATAGATAGAGTTATCTATCAGGATAATATTATAATAGAGTCCTTCCTAAGTAATAATCTAATAAATCTATCTCTACTATTATTCTATATATTAGATTAAAGAGGGTAAGTACTAGTCCCTGTATAAATAGATTCTTAAGTTATTAGAAATATTACTAATATTTTTTAGTCTATTAATAAGCTATTTCCTAACTATATTCTGTCTCTGTACCAGGGGTGGTACTCTGCAAAAAAAGGTCTTGGCAAGGGGGGTGGTACTGGGTTTAACTGTGTACCACCCCTTAAAATCTTTAATTCTTAGTATTTCTAAATATAAATTATATTACTAGATAGCTAGAGCTTTAAATTTTAATATTATTTAAAAAGATTTCAGGATTTCCTATTTGGGAAGCTAGAATGCGCAGGTAAAAAGTCAGGTAAAATTTTTGTTAGGGTAGCTCTAGTAAACTGACCCTGATTGTCCTGCTCAAACCTAGTAATGAATTGCAATAGGAACCCTGCATATTCATAGATTCCTAGGCCTGGTGGAAGTTCAGTCACGTAGTAGCTCATATTCTGCATAGTCACACCACCCTGGATAGCTGGGATCCTACTAAAATAATCTAATTTCATAATTTTTAATAGATCATTATAAGCATGGGTTGCCAGGATAGCTGAGCTAAAAACAACTGGAATCAGTAATTCTAGTAATTTATTTGCTCGATTCATGCTAGTTCGGTAATGACAGGTTAACGGGATTATATAACATTCATCATAAATAATCCGCTTAATCTGATTCTCTGCCTGAAGCCTAGCTACTAGATCCAGGAACTTAAGGCTTGAAACATACTCAATTTAAACCAGCAGAACCCTAGTATTAGGATTATCACATGATTCATCCCATAGAACTGGTTGAAGGCCTAAGGCAGTTGCTTTATTAAATAGATCTATTTTTAAAGCAATCAGGGGTGAAATAATAATAGTCATCTGACTAGTAGCTAGGCTAGCCCCAATTAGGAATAGCATGGTCTTGCCACCAGCAGTTGGTAATATTATAAAACAGTAAGGTCGTTTTAGTAATATTAAATAGAATGCCTCCCGCTAGTGGCTGCTGCGAAACCTGGCTGAGTCATCCTGCATGAAATCCTGAAGCACGTAATCTAGAATATTTAAATCTAGTCTAGGAATAAAACTAGGGATCAGGCAGTCAACCCAGAGCTGCTGAGCCTGATCTAATATAGTTCTAGAATCATTAAATTCAGTAACTGAATTAAATTCTGAGCCCCTAAGCCCTAGAAATTCATGAAATTCACCAATAGAAATATTTCTAGCTGGGGGGTTCACGCCTGACCGCCTTGGGTGCTGGATCTGGACTAGTGGCCTAGCTAGAGGCATCTGAAGCCGAGCAGGCACTCCAGGGTTCAAAGATTCCACCAGGGTCTCTGAGCTAGATCTAGGGTAGAACAGGCTCCCTAGGGGTAGCTGCTCTGGCGCTAGACCTAAATAGGAATGCCATTGCTGACTAAACTCGATCAGAGCTGCCTGCTCATCTGGAACTACCCCCTTGAAGCTAGCTAGCTCTCGCCTATAGTTCTGCTGACCCCTAGCCCTAGAATGGTGCATTTGCCTGGTACCTAAAGCTTCTAGATTATAATCATCCTCTTCATTACTAAAATAGGTAAGTGGGTCCACTTTTAGGCCATGCCGAATAAATGCCTGAGTAATATGGCGCCAGGGGGATACTGAGATCTTCTGACCTAGAACTCGATTACTAAGATTTTTTAAAGTAGTAGATAGAGTTCTAGATGAGATAATCTGACCAGATTCTATATTAAAAAATAATAGAAAGTCATTTACTGGTAGATCCCCTTTTAACTGGCCAATCAGGAATTCTTTAAATGGACGAATTGTTGCTAGGTATACTAGAACTAAATAGGATATTAATTCTGGTAATAATCTAATAGAATTACTAGATTGACCAAAACGGGTATAGTTCTTAGAATAAGCTAGCCGGATCAGGAATCTTTGACTACCTGGATCAAGATATATATTTCTTTCAGTACTGGTCGAATTCCGCCAGATAACCTGATTAATCTCTGTTCTACGTGCTGGGGCACCACTAGTTATGTGACTTAGGGCTAGTAGCTCCTTTAAAAAAGTACTAGAATTCTTTAAATACTGCCTGGCACGTGATCTATTCAGTTCTAGAGCTGGGTGGCCCTTAGAGGTTCTAATTGAATTAAACCAGATTCCTAGATTCTCTGGTTCTAGAACTAGGTTTATTAGTAGCTGAGATGCCTCCTGCCCCTTGGGGTTAGCTATAATTGAGAAATTATTAGTAGAATCACTGAATAATTCATAATTTGCAGCTACCCCTAAGGAGAACCCTAGATCTTGAAAACTCTGGAAATTCTGGAACTCTAGAAATAATATATTACCTAGCTGGTGAGCCAGGGCTTGAATTGACTGGATCAGGAAGGCGGTCAGGTTTGGCTTTGATATATGGATTTGGTGATATTTTAAAGTATCTGGTCCAACTAGACTAACCTCACCTAGAGAGGTATTATTTTGAACTAGAAATAATGTAATATTTCTCAGGGCTAGCACATGACCTAGAGGTGTTTCAGAAGAGGCAGTAAACTAAGTAGTTATTTAATCCTGAATAAATGGAGCTATTTCAGTAGAGGATGAACTATTATATATTTCTGTATGGAACCATTCCAGGAATAGAAACTGGTAGGATTTAATGATTGCTGAATAACTCTGACTAACTACACCAATATATTTAAAGCAATCACGTGAATAATCACGTGAATAGCAGGCCAGGAAGGCATGGAGAGGGGTTTCTATAGGATTAATATATTTAACCTGCACTAGTTGAATAGCTAGATCTAGAAGAATTCTAGATGCCTGCTGAACTAGCTTAGGATTATATATACTAGAATTAGGGCTGTCTTGAATATCCTCTATAGAATCATTAGAATCCTTATCAGAATCCTCTAGGTCTATATTCCATGCAGGTGGCCTAGGGTTCTGGCTAGAATCTAGCTGGCCCTCTGGTAGAATACTGGTTAATTCTTCTAGGAGGTCCTCAGGCACGTGATCAGGGTTATATAGATCTGAAATAGATCTAGAATATTCATAATCTATTATAGCCCTAAAAGAATTAATTAAAAAAATAATAAAAGCTCTAAAAATCAGAGTATATTTCTTTAATGACTCAGGGTTCTGCAGGGGCCGCAGGGGTCGAATAGTAGGCTGACTAATACTAAATGTATTTAGAAATATTAAACTAGGCCTTGAAGTTTCTAGAATTCTTCTCTGGCCAGAATTCAGCAGGCGGTAAATACTAGTATTTAGAAATTCTGCCTGATATTCATTAAATTGAAATAGCTGTTCTAGATCTGCAGAATTCCTTTCATTTAAAAATACAGGATACCTAGATTCACCATGAAATAAATGGGAATCCCATGTAGAACCACTAGATTAAATAATTCGATTATTACAGATTGAATTTATTAAAGATTCATGGTTTTTTTTTCAGCTGGGCAGCTAGGTCATGTGGTTCAGGATTGAATTCGGCCCTAGATCTAGTAGATATAGGCTCAGGGTTCCCAGGAAGAACTGATAAAGATTCTGGACGGGGTCGTTTCCTAGTAGGTAGGGTTCTAGAACCAGGGTTACTAGATAGAACCCTAGCTAAGGTATTAACTAGAAATATATATTGGTTCCCTACCAGGATCTGAATCAGGCAGGGTACCCAATTAGAATCCTGGGCTGAATAGCCATGAATTCCATGAACCTGAAGCACGTGATCACGAATCTTCCGCTGACTAAGTCAAATATGGCTGCAGATAGAACATTAAAATCCATTCCTAGGTGGTAGGAGACCTTTTAGGGGTTAAACTAGATGCCTTGCCTAAATTTCCTGATGACTAATCTCCAGGGGTAAAAGACCTAGGTCTTCTAGATATAGAGATTCACCCTGGTGTTCCTAAGTCATATAATCAAGAATCCTGGTTGGATGCAGGGCGGTTTAATAAATTTAACATACAACAAATCTATAGGATTCATGAAATACTAGATATGGCGGAAGAGTTAAATCCATATTAAATTTAGATCTAGAAGAACTCTAGAATACTAAAAGTAATATATTCAAAGTCATAGAACCAGCAGGTAGGCAGGCAGGCAGGTTGGTAGGTAGGTAGGTAAGATATATATATATATATTCCTCCTCTTTCAAATACAGTAGGGGCAATACAGAAAAATTTAAAAAGAAGTAATTTAAAAGAATAGTTTTAAAACTAATAATTCTAAATAATAATTTTTACAGGGAACTACTAAACCAATAGAATTTTTAGAGAGGGTAAATTCTAGAAAACCAGGCTATACAGACTAGCTAGTAGATAGATTCCGCCCAGTATTACTAATCTAAATATTTTAAATTTAAAATAAATTCAGAAAATTTCAATTTAAATAATAAAATAAATAGGAATACTGCTTAGAGGATCTAGGTTGCTTAGAAAGCCAGCAAAAAAAAAAAAGAAATAAAAAAAATACAGGCTAGTATAGAATACAGGTAGGGGAACCTCTTCTTTAGATATTTAATATACTAATTAAATACTACTGCTAGATCTAGGCCCTATCTAGAACTAGATTATGACCCTATCCTACAGGCGGTGGTGAGTTGCAGTTGGACTCACCGCGGTGGGGAATTAGGGTTAGGATCTGATTAGCTGAGAGGTACTGATTATAGAGTATAACTTACTAGTATTACTATATTTTAGATATAAGACTTACTATATTTTTTTTAAGTACTTAATCTCAGAATTTTATAGATTATTTAATAGCTATTTAGTTATAACTTAATTATAGCTTAGTGTTATTTATTTATTAGAAAAGGTATAGTAGTAGCTTAAAGTCTATTAAAATAAGAAAATAAGTTTTAATAAAGGATTACTACTATCTATAACTAATATTATCTATAATTAGTTAAAGCTAACCAGATAGTATTAGTAACTAATCTAGAAGTAATTTTTATATATAAAAAGAGCAGTAGATCTTATTTTAGTCTAGATTTTATTAATATCCTAAGTTTATATAGGTTACTGGAGTCCGGAACTATTATATAATATATATATATATCTAGTATATCCTATATACTACTATAAAATATTAATTTTTTTACTAGATCTCTAGCTTATAGATTATTATATATTATTACTATAAATATAGCGTGTATCTTATAGAGATTACTATATATCTATAGATTAAGTATTTTATTAAGCCCTATCCCACAGGCGGCATGGAGTCCTTGAAGGACTGCCCGCTGTGGAGTAGTTAGGGTTTTACTGTGATTGGCTTAAGGCACCTATAGCAGGGGTAGTACTCCATGCTTTTTATGTATAGCACTCCATATACTTTTGTAGAGTAATTGAGGTTAAACTAAGCCAGCCAGTTTAGTATTAGTTAAAGTATAACTTAGCGAAATTTCAAGCTGGTTGATTTACTACAAAAGATATGGTACTGGCTTAAAGTTAGTTAGGGTAATAGATTTAGATTTAATAGAGGATCATCACCACCCGTGACCGACCGTATAAATAACATATCTAAACTAACCATATATAGTCAGCAAGAATTCAGGGGCTATTTTCATACTTAAGAAAAGTAGGGGATCTAGTTTCAGGCTATTTTTAATTCATATCCCAAGTTTATCCCGGCGACTCGAGTCCGAAACCACCATATAATATATATATATATCTTGTAGATTCAGTCCTGCACCATGGAACATCAATTTTTTCAAAGGATCCCTAGTTTACAGATTATCATATGTTATTGCTGTAAATATAATATGCACCCTAAGGAGGTAGCTGTATATCTGCGGGTTAAGCATTCTATCAAGCCCTAGGAGTGTACGCAGGTGGCTGAGGTAATCCAGCAGTAGGATAATATAATGTAGGAACCCTATACTATCTAAATCCCCCGGACGCTGCAGAATCTATTACCCGGGATTAAACTGTATATAAACAGCATGCAGTGCCAGCAGGACCCTGAACATTGCCAGTACATTACTACCCATATCAAAAGTATGCGGAAATACTGGCAGTAGGTCTATGGATGGACCCAGCATCGCTATAGTGGGTTTATCAGTCGCCAGGAGCGGGAACAGGACATGGCTAGTTTCTAGTAGTTATTCCGCATGGTAGCATGGCAGCAGGTATTCCCATCGCGGAAGAACTCCTATTTAGTGCATATTCGATCCTGCAACCCCGAGCCTGTGGAACCGCCCACCCCCAGTACTGACCGGGAGGCTATGGTAGCTGAGATCAAGGCCTAGGCAGCAGCTGATGACGAGGCTGCTGCTAACTAGATGATCTAGACCGGGAAGCTGCAGGATGCTAACCCATAACTGCGGCGGACCTGGTGGGCGCGGTATCTGGCTGAGGTACACCTGCAGGATCTTCTGGACGTGGTGGCCACGCCGGGAGCAGACGAGATGGACGAGACTAGCCAGGTCATGCGGGTGATTTGGGATACTATGGAACAGTTAGCCCGCCGCAGCTAGCGGACCGTGCAGCACTGCGGGAGTGGGATCTGCATGGCCGTGATCTATACTATACCTGGGTAGACCCCGCACACGCTGCTGCAGGCGTACATGGATGAAAAAAGCATCCAGGATCACGTGCGGCTATGGCAGTAGATATTAATCTTTATCGCGCGCACCCAGACCCAGTGGCCATGGCAGGGGAAGGAGTCCTGATATATCATGACCAGCCGGCAGCGGAAGACCTGGTAACGGCTGTGGCAGGCGGCCATGCAGGTGGTACATGGGGCTGTGGCATCCCCCGTCCCGGATGACAGCCGCGCCAGCCCTGATCTTATGGAGGATCCAGCTGAGGAGAGTTCCGGGTTCAGGGTTAGGGTTGCCGGGTTTGTTATGACCCGGGTAGAAACAGCATGCTTGGAGTTTTGTATTGAGCTGTTAAACTAGAAGATCCAGATTTATGAATATAAGAGTATACTGGTATGCAGTATGGCCGTGCTCGGATAGGGGATTAAGATGTGGCTGGATTTGGATAGCTACCCCCTGATCATTTCACGGGTGTTGAAGGTGGCGCGGTTTATGGTTGTGCAGAAGGTATTATGGCTGGATCCCCAGCCTATAGCGATTATCGAGATGTGGGCGGGGCAGGCTGAACAGGGCTCCTGGACCGGGGATGCCGCGGATGATGATTTAGGATTGATCATAGAGGATAAAGGGTTCGCGGAGGGTACAGGTGGGGGCCCGATCCCGTCATCCCTACTGTTGTCTATCTACAGCCAAGATGCTGCTCCTATTAGTCAGATGTCCTGCCAGGGCCGCATGCCGTTCCAGACCGGGGTTGATATTATGGTGGGTAAGTTCATGGTCCGGGGCCAATATGGGCTGGTGGAGGTGTTGTTAGACTGGTGGATATACGGGCTCAAGGTTTATTATAATATCACAGCCCCCGGCCATGTGACCTGGATGGGCACGGAGTGGTTGCTGTATAAGAACCTGGATTTTACTATAGGTCAGTTCCGCGGGATGGTCCACGGGCTGGTCCAGGCTGCAAGGGGATTACTTAGAGGACTGCTGTGTGAGCCTGAACCCCGCCAGTGGCCGGTGATCCTATGGGATGGATTATTTGATAATCCTACTGAAGCTACGCCGGGTTGGAGTTTTTTATCAGACCAGCGGACGCAGTGGCCCGTTCCGGGGTGCTATTGGTTAATCAACCGGATTGCACAGGAACCCGCGGTGGCCTGGGTATTTATTACTTAGGGGGGGCTCAGCACCAGCAAGGCCACTAAGTACTTCCAGCAGGTGGCCCGGTTTAAGGAGAAGCTAGTAGTGGCTGTGTATTTGACCAGCAGTGCCCCCGCGCGGGCCCCTGAGCTGCTGAGTATCCAGTATGTTAATACCGACACCAACGTGCGCCGTAATATATATATTGAAGATAGGATGATGGTGTTAGTGTCTGCATACTATAAGGGGTTTTATAGCAGTAATGATGTGAAGATCATCCATTGATATTTACCCCGGGAAGTGGGTGAATTAGTGGTTTGGTATTTATGGCTGGTGTTACCATTCCTGCGGCAGCTGGCCGTGAGCTGGGGGCGGATGGTGGAACCCGGGACCGAACCCCAACCCCACCACCGCAGTCCATATTTATGGGGACTGGACGTGGGCAGCGGACGGACGTGGACGAGCGAGCAGTTCTGGGAGGTATTGAAGTAGGCCAGCCAGACCGGGCTGGGGTTAGGGTTCGGGTTCAACGTGGTGAATTACCGGGATATCGTGGTGGGCATCAGCCGGCGGTTTTTGCGGGGTTCCAGCGCGTTCCCGGATAATATCCAAACCGAGCGGCAGCAGGAGCTGACGGCTATTGCCGCCGATGCCGACCCCGATGACGGGATCGGGGATATTGCGGACGAGCAGGCCGGGCACAGCACTTATGTGGCTGGGATGGTGTATGGGCGGGAAAGTATGGAATTCGCCGGGAGCACTACTATGCAGCGGTTGAAGTTCCGGGCATCTAGTATGGATTGGCATTAGTTTTTAGGGTTTACCGCCGAAACCCCCACGGTGCTGGGGAAACGGGTCAACTTATGGGAGGCGCAGGCCGCGGATCACCAGGCCCGGCGGCGGACACAGCTGCAGGCCACGGACATGGAGGCCGCACTGCAGTGGATGGCTGGATAGGGGGAGATGCGGTTCCGGGGCGTGCAGCAACCGGCCATGCAGGCCATCCAGGATGGGGCTAGCCTGGTGGTCGCCGTGATGCCTACTGGGGGCGGGAAAAGTATGTTATTCATGTTGCCCGTATTCGTGGCCCCGGGGGGGTGTACCATTGTGGTGGTCCCGTTGATTTCACTGCGGGCGGATTTGATGTAGTGGTGCCAGCAGCTTGGGATCTGGTGTGTATTATGGGAAAGCCGACGGCCTTTAGATGAAGCTGCTATTATACTGGTGACGCCCGAATCCAGTGAGGACCCGGACTTCCACACGTTTTTGAACCGGCAGCGGTGGATGCGGTGGTTGGACCGGATTATGGTGGACGAGTACCATATTATATTGAATTTGCAGAAGGATTTCCGGCCGGCTATGGCCTGATTAGGGCGGTTGGTCAGTGCATGTATGTAGATGATATTTTTAACAGCCACACTGCCCCCCAGTATGGAATGTATATTTGTCCAGCGGATCCAGCATCCCGCCAGCGCAGTAGACATGTACCGGGCCCGGACCAGCCGGGGGAATGTGGTATACCGGGTATGGCGGCCGATTTTACCCCGCCAGACGCCGCGGGAATCTTATTAGTGGTT
The DNA here is from genome assembly GCA_023624935.1 of Aspergillus sp. PA3604. Lineage (NCBI taxonomy): Eukaryota > Fungi > Ascomycota > Eurotiomycetes > Eurotiales > Aspergillaceae > Aspergillus > Aspergillus sp. PA3604. The sequence continues at coordinate 254,924 of JAMABJ010000038.1, forward strand.
GGTGATGCCGGCGGTCCGGCAGTACATCCAGGGTCGGATCCAGTAAGCGCGGGGGGGCCGGGTGATCATGTACAGGCAGACTAAGAGCCAGGTGCAGGCCATCAGCCGGGAGATTGGGTGCGAGCTATACCACAGCAAGGTAGTGGACCGGGCTGGGGTGATGCAGCGGTTCTAGGATGGGCTGCACCAGGTGATTGCGGCCATTAGTGCGTTAGGGATGGGTATTGATATTCCCGATATCCGGTGCGTGATCTATATTGGGCGGCCGCGGACGTTGCTGGAGTACGGGCAGGAAAGTGGACGGGCTGGACGGGATGGGTAGGCTAGTGAGGCGGTGATTATCCATCCCGACGGGTGGGAGACGCCCGATCTATGGATCTATGGAGTGGCCGACGCGGATTTCTAGCTGGTGCAGGTGTATATGGGCTGTGGGTGTCGACGATATATATTAGATGGGTACCTGGATGGGACGGTGGATGGATATATGCGGGAGCGGTGCCGGGATCAGGGTCTGGATGAATTGGTATGTGACGGGTGTGATCCTGATTGGGAGGTGCAGGAGGAGCCTGTTAGTATGGCCAGCAGTCTGCCAGGGTCAGGGTTAGGGTTAGGGTTCAGCTGTTTCGGGAGGGCACCAGAGTCAGGGTTCGAAGGTTTCGGGAAGGGAGATCTAGAGTTAGGGTTACCTAATGATGCGGTTCGCAGTTCCGGAGCCCATATTCATACTGGATTAGGGTTTATCCTGTATTATGCATTATCTAGTTCCGATACAGGGGAGAACCCGGATCACCCGCGGGCTATGTCTATTGATAGTGGTGAGTCTATTATATCTTAGGTGTCCCGAGCCCGGGTTATTCCCGCCAGCGCCGGGTATACCCCCTAAGAGTGGTAATATGAGCAGGCAGCTGTCTAACAGTAGGCGCAGGCCATGCAGGCTGGGATTGATGAGGAATTTATTGAGCAGGAGGCCCGGTAATGGCTGGACCAGTGTTATATTTGCACAGTTCGGGGGCGGGATGGGGACTATTAATTAGAGTAATGCACGCATGCAGAGAGCTATGCAGTGTAGGAATGGTTGGGGCAGGTGCAGCGGCGGGTGGATTATGTCCTGTTTTGGTGTTGTTATCAATGCGGGATGCCGCAGGCGATATGCCATGGGTGGCAGTATGGGGAGGTATGTATATGGCGCGGGGTGTTGCTCCTGATGATTGCCGGGATGGTGTACGGGCTATTCCGCTGTATGGTCCAGCCCGTATGGGAGTAGTGGTTACAGCCGCGGTAGTTGGAGGGGCGGGTGATATATGCCGGGAAGATATTCCAGCAGGAGATTATGGCCGGGCCGGTTCCGGCCGGGGATTATTGATCCGTGGCGGCGTTTTTTGGGCAGGGTACTATCCCACAGGCGGCATGGAGTCCTTGAAGGACTGCCCGCTGTGGAGCAGTTAGGGTTTTACTGTGATTGGCTCA